>PVJH01012198.1:0-65311 GCA_004026705.1 Nesogale talazaci
CTTGCTCCTAAGGATCAGCTGCAACTTCCAAGACACATTTATTTGTTCTGACAGTCTATAGTACTTTCAATATTTTTCAACAGCACCATAATTCAAATGTATCAATAGTTTTATATATACATATGTGTATATATGTACATATATATATAAAGTACTATGGTTTGGGGGGGTTTGGGCTAAGGGTAGCTTTGTCTTCCAAGTATCCTCCCACTCCTTAAAGAAGTATTGTGAGGCATATGTTTCCAATGCAATGCAATATTTGATTTCTTGACTGCTGCCTCAATGAGCAGAGATGGTGGTTTTCAGCAAGATAAAATCATTGACAACTTCAATCTTTCCTCAATTTTTCCATTGTTCAATTGAGAGGATTTCTGTTTTGTTTGTGTTGAGTCAATCCCTATTGAAGGCTGTAGTCCTTGGTCTTCATCAGCAAGGGCTGCAGATACTCCTCTCTTTCAGCAAACTAGATTGTGTCATCTGCATATGGAATGTTGTCAATAAACCTTAATCCAAACCTGATGCCTCTATCCTCTTCCTAGAGTCCAGTTTCTCAGATTCATGCTGAGCTTGAATATATATATTGTAACATGACCCAACACATCTGCCCAAATTTTAAACATGCAGTATTCTCTTGTTCTGTTTGTATAGGTGCCTCTCGGTTCATGTACTAGGCCCACAAGAGCAAAATGAAACATTCTGGGATTCCTGTTATCATTGTTTTTTGTGATACACACAATCAAATGCCTTTGCACAGTCACTAAAATGCAAGTAAAGAACTTTCTGATATTCTCTGCTTTCAACCAAGATCCTTCTGACATCAGAAATTATACCCCTCATTCCATGCCTTCCTTTGAATTTCTGGTAGATCCCTGTCAATGCAATGCTGCAAATGTTACTGAATGATCTTCAGTCAATTTTTGCTTTCTTGTGATATTACTGATATCAATGTGTGATTTCTACTTTCTGTTGAGTGACCTCTTTTTGGAATGAGTATAAATACCAATTTCTCCCAGTCAGTTGGCCTGCTGTTCTACAAATTTCTTGGCATAGACAAGACATATTTGTTAAATATATTTTCACATTTGAAAAATTAGGAAAAAATGTAAACATCTTACATTATGGACATAGTACTGTTGTGTATTCACAATTTAGAAATTAGGGAGAAGTTTAAAAGATTGAAAAATTTATAAATATATAAATGGAAGGATTTAATACATATTAATAAAAGAAAATAATAGGCTATAAAGCATATCAGTGGAATTATTAATGTAAAACATTCTCACAAAACATATCTTTACACTGGGATACATTTATGCATATGCTTAGAAAAATGTGTGAAAGTTTAGCCATCAAATGAATAGTAGAGTCTCACAAGTGTGCCTTCTGTGACTATTGGAACAGCCCAGGGCAAACATGCTTTGTCAAGAACCTCTGGAGTTATTTTACAATGCTTGAAAGTATTCAAATAACAATTATATAACTGTGATTGTGTTATAGGAAAACTTTCCAAACTCATACATGAAAGTTTAATATGTATTGGTACTTGATTTACATAGTATTCCATTGTAGGGGTCAGACCCAAAGTGAGGGAGTTCCCAAAAGTTCATAGAAAAGTGTAATTGAAGTATAATGAAATATCTCATGAGCTTTTTATGAAGCCCCTCATATATTTGATCATTCTCCAATCAATGGGCCTTTAAGGTGTCATAAACAATTATTCTGACTAGAATGTTTATGTATATATTTATCATGACAGGTTGAGTTTCTATGAAAGTTTCAACTAGAATTTTTAAAGTTTGTTCAAAAAGCCTTAACATTTGTCATTCTAGTAGATGTTCCTAAATTCATCCGCAAAATTTTACCATTTTCTTATCCAAGCTGCCAACAAACAAATGCTGCCTTCAAGTCCATACTGACTCATCACGCCTACACAGGGCAGAGTAGAAGTGCTCCAGGTGGTTTCTGAGGCCTGACAGATTCGCAGATGCAGATGACCTCATCAGTCTCCCAGCAAACACTTGTTGGGTTAGAACAATCAACCTTGCAGTTAGCTGAGCTGAGCTTAACCTACTGTGCCACCAAGGATACAGTGATCATTTCTCCAGAACAAAAAGAAAAATCTCTGCCATCGAGTCAATGTGAACTCATAGCAAACCCTGTGACATGGGCTAAAACTGCCCTGTGGATTTCCAAAACTGTAGCTCTTTATGGAAGTAAATCCCTGCCTTTCTCTTACATCTTTAGACTCAGGAAATATATTTTAATTTGATAAATAATCATTCTTTTGATAAATGTGTAAAGGAGTATTTTAGGTGAATGCAAAAAAACAAACAAAACAATATAATATTTGCAATTATCATAAAACAACTGCTATAAATTTTTTTAAGGAAGAACAGTAATCCACTAAAGTTAAGGTTAGTGGGATGGTGATCTACATTATTAGACTCCTTTCAATTCAGCTATGAGAGGTCAAATACCAAGAGCCAAAGAAACATTTTCTGAATTATTCAACACTCTAAATTCAGTAAAGAAAGCTGGATAATATGTATCCCTATATTTCATTTGTTTTTGTAATGCATTATGCAGACTAACATATAAATATAAAATACAGAAGTTATCATTTTATTTGATTTGTAGGTAACTTTCTTTTTTTTTTTTCTTTTTTTAGGGCATCACTGCTCAGGTGGTGGGAGTAGGAGGCCCAGCCTTTGCCCCTGTGGAGCTGGAATTGAACCTCCATCCCAGTGGGCCGCAGTCCCGCGCACAACCACTACGCCACCGGGGCTCAGCCTGGTAACTTTCTTTTTTAAGATTTAAAAGGTCTTAAGCTTTAGAAATTCAGACTAAAAATACAATCTCTATTTCTCAAAACAACAAAATTATCACTGTTTTAAAAACTAGAGACCCAGTTTTATAATTATACAGAGGAGCTGAAATCAGGCAATTATTTCAACAAATGACTGGCAATTCTTCTCCTCTAGAAATGAGCATAAAATTATTTTTGAGAGTGCATTGTATACTTATTTCATTTGAAGGCACTATGCAGACAGTGGTTGTCCTGGTGGCACTGTTGGTTAAGGCTCTTCACAGTAAGGTTAAACCTGCCAGCTGTTCCCTGGATGAAAGAAGAGGCGATCTGGTACTATCACGATTCATAGTCTAAGAAACACTATATATTATCTCTAAGAATTGCAAACAACAGGTCAGTAGGGAGTTTGATATTTTGGTTTGATAGTGGTGCATTTGCTTGTTTTTGTTTTCTTAAGCATAAAGTGTGAATTGAGAAAATAGCATTTATTCATTTTGAATGAGGCCATCACCTAATAGACTGAACATAATGCAAAAGTCTCTAAAGATATCGTGTGTCTTTTTATTTTGGTTAAAGAAATATTGAATATATTTAACAACTTTTTTGAAAAAAGATTCTTCTTAAAAAAACTCATAAATACAGAAAATTAGTTCTCTGTATAATAGATTTTCTTACCAATCTCAATAGTCACAAAATGGCAAGTGAAGATTATATTAAAACCATGATTAAATTATCCTTTTGGACTATCTGTAAAACATCAAAAGAAATGTTTTAGCACAGTTACTCACAAGATAGTGTGTTGATACTTATTTAGAAGGACAACGAATCCACATCTTGTAAATATGTGTAATCGATTCTGTGACCTGTCCATCTGTTGCAAAAGTAAAAGGAAATTGGCAAAATGAAAGAGAATTCAATCACACTGATTATCATGCTTCTTCATTTTCTTTATTACTATACTCGTACCAGCATGCACAAATTATTCAATTCAATTTTATCAGATCTGTTCTGGGGGTAGGACAGGTGAGCTTTTTGTAACATAATGAACTAGCAGAGGGAATTTAAAGATGAGTGAATCATGTATTGACTACTGTAATCATCTAGGTCAGAAAGTTGAGTAAAATAGAAGGTAGAGCATACTGATTGAAGTAACTCTATACATACTGCCATAGTGTGTTAAAAAGAAGGAAATCTCATTATAGGGACTTTGAAGGGTTTCATGAAGCCACTGTCATTTGGACAGAATTTTGAGTAGTATAAAATTTCTAAATGCTGCCAAGGAGAAACAGGGCAAATTAGCCAAAGAAAATAGTGTAAGAAAGACTATGGACCTATGCTATTGAGGGCAATCTTAGACGTCAGCATGCAATCACTGACACACACACACACACACACACACACACACACATCGTCTCTCTCTCTCACACACACACACACACATACACACACATCACATAAACACACAAAAAGAGGAATAATTGTAGGTGAACCTGGGGTGCATGCACATGTGTATAAAGATAAGAGAGAATGTCAGAGACTATTTTTCAGCCTCAGAAAACAATGAAGAACTCAGGTCAGCAACATAGAAAACCTTTACAAGTCTGTGAATGGGGGTGAAATTGTGGTTTAATATTATTTGAAAAAAGTGTCCAGGCTGAAATGGAAAAAGAAGTAAGACAAATGGAGTATGTTTTCTGGTCTCAAAATTAAGATAATTTCTCTGATTTAATATTCCTACTATTCTTTAAGGTAGGCATTACCATTACCCTTAATTCAGACTCTTGGAAGATTTGAACTTGTATGCTATCATAAGGTTTTGATTCCTTGGTCATGGCCATATGACTACAAAATAAAGGGAAATATGCAAATTCTAAAGGTTCTGACATCTACTTAATAAGACTTACTAGACCTACTTAAGTGAGCATTGAATAAAGGAATTAAAAATGGAGAAATATTTCATCAATGACCATAATTCATTATTAAACTTGTACTCCAGCCCCATGTAAATTATTTCTGAAGAAGTATTTATTTGTTCTTCCCCAATGAATGTTCATTTTCATCAATTTGAGTTATTATAAAAAGCTTCCCAATATAAGGATATTTTTATAAATACATTTTGATACCCGCAATACTTCTTTGATAAAGCTCTACAGATTTTATACTTCAAATTTTTTCAAAATAAATATTCCACTTACTTAGTCCAATTGTACTTTTTGTTTGACTTCCAAGAAATACTTAATGTTGACCTATTTTGCTAAATCTTGATAAATTTTATCAAAATATACAGAACCAGTAAGGTAGCTCGTTAGAACCAAGTTTTGAAGACATTGAAAACAGTGTTGGTGAGAAAAAAGGATTTCATAACAATGCACATGCTCACTCTTCAAGGCTATCAAGAGATGGACTTTGAGAATTTCATTGGAAAATCTTACCCTTTTTAAGCAAGCCTTAATCTTGCTCCTTATGAATTCTTTTGTTCCCCCAAATTCAAAGAACATTTTAAAGGGCTGTGATTTGAATCCCTTGAGAATATTAAAACTACTTTTTTTGATGTGGATGATATGAATCAGAAAATCATATGATTTACTATGCTGAGAATAGCACATGAAGAGGAATGGCATAGTGTACATTATTAAAAAGAACATTGTAAGATTAATCTTGAAGAACAATGTTATCTGTGATAGGAATATACTTATCCTCCTTCAAGGAAATCAGTTACTACCATTTTTATTCTAATTATGCACCAACCACTAAAGCAAAGGTGAAGAATGTAAAGGATTCTACCAATGTCTTCATTTGGAAAGACATCAAACATGCAATCAAGATACCTTGATAATTATTGGTGATTGGAATGTGAAAACTGGAAACAAAGAGGAAGGAACAATAGGTGGAAAATACAGACTTGGTGAAAGAAATGAAGCTGTTGATAGTGTGATAAAATTTTATAAAACCAACAATTTGCTCCAATCAAATACATTTTTCAACAACACAAAGATGACTGAAATTTTACTTGCCTACATCTGTATGAAGACATCATGGAGAAGCTCAATATAAACAGCTAAAACCAGGCCAGAAACTAACCATAAAATACTCATGTATAAGTACAGGATAGAACTGAAGACAATAAAAACCATTCTATCCAACCCGAATTTCAAGGACATCTCAAGAACAGATTTGTCAGTGAACACTAATCTTAGAAGACCTGATATGTCTTGTGAGGTCATCAAGGCCATTCATGAAGAAAGCAAAATGTCATTTGAAGGGGAAAAAGAACAAAGTCAATTACAGAAGATATTCTGACATACCTTCATATTCAGAAAAGAGCTAAAACGTGAAAAGCATGATAAAGCAAGAAAGCTAAATAGAAGTTTTCATAAGAGCTGTTCAAGAAGAAAAATAAAATATAATGAAGTGGCAAGGACCTGGTGTTATAAAATAAAAGAACATGCTCAATGAATCTGAAACTGAAATAACTCAAGAAAAATCAAGCCTTGGGTTGCAATGAGCAAAATATTGAATAACACTAGAAGCATCTAAAAATGATGGAAAGGATACATGATCACTGTAGCAAAAAGAACAAGTCGATAGTCAACCCTTTAAAGAGGTAACATATGGCACTGAATAAAGAAGTTTAAGCTGCACTGAAAGCATTAGCCAAAAACAAGTCTCCAGTAATTAAAGGAATACCAATTAAAATATTCCAATTAGCTGATGAAGTCCGGAAATCATTTATTCATCAATGCTAGGAAATTTGGAAGACAGATACTTAGAACAGGAAGAGATCAGTATTTGAGTCCATTCCAAAGAATGGTGACCCTTAGAATAGTCAAGCTATAGGACAATATCACTGATATCACATACAAGTGAAATTTTTCTGAAGATCACCCAACAATGATTCTTACAGTACATTGACAGGGAGCTGCCAGAGGTTCTGGCTAGTTTCAGAAGAGAATGTGGGAAAAGGATTATCATTGCTGATGTTAGACAGATCTTGGATCAATGAATACAAGAAAGATGCTTGCTTGTATTTTACTCATGATGCCAAGAAATTGAACAGTGTGAATCATAACAAACTATGGATAATCTTTAGAATAATGGGAATTTCAGAACACTTCATTGTACTTATGCAGAACTTGTACATGGATTAAGAGGTAGTGGTGTAAATGGAACACGAACACATTGCATGGTTTAAAATTGGGAGTGGTGTACATCAGGGTTGTATTCTCTCACCATTTTTAATCAATCTGTATGCTGAACAAATTACCAAAGAAACTGAATTTTATGAAGAATAATGTGACATCAGGATTGGAGGCAGACTTATTTACAATCTATAGTAGGCAAATGATACTAACTTTACTTGCTGAAATTAAGGAGTACATGAAGCATTAGCTGATGAAAATCAAGGATTGACACCTTCAGTATGGATGAAAATCAGTGTAAAGAAGATAAAAATCCTTAAAATTACATCAAACAGAAACAATAATAAATGGAGAAAAGATTGAAGTTGTCAAGAATTGTGTGTGAGTTGGAGCTACAATCCACAATAATGGAAACAGCCGTAAAAAGATCAAAATTAGGTAAATCTTCTGCACAAAACTCTAGAGTATTGTAAAGCAAGGATGTTACTTTAAAGACTAAGGTGTGTCATCATTAAATCAGGCAGACTGAAGAAGAATCAATGCTATACTGTTGAAGAATATTGAAAGTATTATGAACTGTTAAAGGACATCTCTGTCCTGGATGAAGTGAGGCCAGAGGGCTCTCTAGAGGCAAGAAAGACAATACTGTGTACTTTGGACACATTATCAGGAGAGACTAGTCCCTGGAAAAGGGCATCATGCTTGGTAAAGTGGAGGGGCAGCATAAAAGAGAAAGTTTCTAATTGAAATGGATTGACACAGTAACCACAACAATGAGTTCAGGCATAGGAACAATTAAGAGGATGGCACAGGACTGAGCACTGCTGTGTTTTTTTGTGCATAAGGTCACTATGAATTGTAAACACTGGATGATACCTAACAACAACACACAAATGGAAAACAAATAATTTTTTAGGGAAAGGGTCCACCAATTGCCATGGAGTCGATTCCTGTTCTTAGTGACACTAAGGTTTATAAGACTGGAAATCTTTACCAAAACAGACAGCCTCCTCTTCCTTTTGTAAAGTAGCTTCTGAGTTTGAACTACCATCCTTGTGACTAGTAGCACAACACCTACCCCCAAGCATCCCTGGACAAAAAGAAATACCACCTCACATAGACCTAGGTTAAGATCTTCACATTTAGATATTTTGGATTTAAGAAAAACGTCTCTGAATTTGAAACAGCACTTTTTTACTTACTGAAATTGATTCATGAATTCTTTTGAAAATAACAACATTTAATTATAAATTGAGAGTCTGAGACTTTAAGAAATAATCCTACATTTATTTAAGATTTATTCCATTGAGCCTGTTCCAAAGTTAACTCAAATTTTGATGTTAGTAAAAGAAAAAGAAACATGAACTGAAAATTAACTTATTTAAGGGTCCCTGATGCTGTAGTAAGTAAGTAATGCTGCTAATCACAGTTTCAAACCTACCAGTCACTCCGCAGAAGACACATGAAGTCGTCTGCTTCCATAAAGATTTACAGTCTTGAAAACCTTAAGGAACATTTCTGTCATACCCTATAGGGTCACTATGAACCAGAAGATATTCAACAGCTATTGGTTAAGATACTTTATTTTATATACTTCAGAAGTGTCATATTCCTGCTTTAGCAAAAGAGTACTCACATTTAAAAGGCTGAATATCCTGATGAGTGATTATAAATGTAAACAGTTATTGTTTCCTACTATGTCTATTTGATATTTATCATGTAAGAGCTTTCAGGTACTATTGAAATGTTATTGAAGGCAACATTTCTGAAACTGAAGAATTACTCAGCACTTTAATTGTTTTATCTTTAACAAAATAATAGAAAATGAAAAGAAAGTAAAGCAAATGATAATGCCTTTCCTCTTGTTTTCCTACTTTTATTTTTATCTGAGAATGTGTCATATCTGTGCAAGTATGGTTCAAGTTCCTATTGTCCATCACACATTGAACAATGAAATGACTACAACAGTTGGAGGTGTGCAGTGTTGAGGGAAATCAGAATTACCAAAAAAAAATCATTCATAAAGAAGAGTAGAATCAGCTGACTTTAAGTATGGATAAGTCATTCCCAGGAAAGCACAAATGATCCTTCTCCCCATTCTTAGAGATTAGGGTAGAATTTCCAGGTGCTGACCAACTGACACATCATTCTCTTTTTAGCTGGATTTAGCTTCCCTAAATGCACTGAGCTTCAGAAAACAGATTGCCTCTTTATATTTTCAAGTGATAATTGGTCTTGCCTTTCTCTGTTAACAGCAGCAATCAAAGATCAAATGCTGACCCAGACAATTGACTCCACATTCTTTTCTAGAAAAACATAATTATTTTTGGTTGTTACTGAAGATCTCAACTCATAAACTGCAATAAAGAATTGGGATATTTATATAATAACTTATAAGACCTACTGAGTAACAATATTAAAGGATCATAAGGTTAGTAGGTGTAATGATTTATTACCTTCGAATTATGGCACTGGTAAAGAATATTCATTATATCACTCTTGGAAGAAGTACAGAGAGAATGCTCCTTAGAAGGAGTGATAGTGAGACTTCATATACTTTGGATAATCTTTGCAGAAAGACATCATTCTTGGTAAAATAGAAAGTCAACAATTAGAAGAAAGACCTTTACAAATGCGGATTGATCCAGTGGCTGCAACAATGAGCTCACACGTGTGTCGATAGTCTAGGACTGTACTTAAGTAGGGTATCTGTAAGTCTGAACTACCTCAAAAACATCTTTTAATAACAATATACATATGCTTCTCCAATGCGATCAGGGATAGGTTTTATATGTGTGTATATATAGTTTATATCTGCATAGGATATTGTTATATCATATAAATAGGATAAATATATAAATAGGATATATAAATCCTATTGAAATAAAAAATATAAATAGGATATATATTCTTTAAATTTATCAACTCTTTAGGTAATAAATATGCTTATACATATTTGAAATTTATTGATTCTTTCAGGAATGGTGTCTTAATTGTTGGTGTTGCTATAACAGAAATACCAGCAGTTGGTGGCTTTAAAAATTAGCAGTTCATTTTTTCATATCTTAATGTGGACAACATAATTAATGGTTCTGACTTTAGGGCCAGACTCTTTCTGTCCACTGTTGGTGAATATCCTTGTCTTAACTTTTCTAGCATTCTTTTTGACGTTCCATGGGTATTCCAGATGGAATATGTCATAGTTGGGGTTTGTGTCACCTTGGCTCATCCAGAATTCTCAGTAACTCGGCATTAGGATCTGATAGTCCCTGTGGATGTGACATAACAGTATGATCAACACAATCTGATTGCTCAGAAAAGGATTTAGGATGTCTGCAATTTCCTTCCCAAGGTCATGGTCATGATGCAATTGAAAGAAAGTATCCTCAAGGGTGTGGCCTACTCCTATCTGAACACTCTGGGAAATGTCTTTTCTTGGTGGTCTTATTCATACTTAAACCAATGGCCCACCACAATGTCTGTCAACCATGGGAGTTGTCAGTGGCTTGTCATAGATCCTATGAGGAATTGGTTCTAGAAAATTAAAATTATAATGAAAAATTTTCCTCAATAAAATCATGAGGATGCTTTTCCTGAAGTAATTAGACCTCGAGGCCCTGATAATACTTCTGATGAGTCTGCCACTGTTAGAAAGAGCCTGCAGTTACTTTATAGTGGAGAGGTGGGGTGAGGTGGGAGAAAGGTTAATAACAAAAATATCATCACCTTAGCAGTGTTGTATGGCATGAAGCTGAGGGTTCTCACATGTTTTCTATTTTTAAACAATTTCATCAGGATGAAAAATGTGGGGAAACTGGCTGACTCATGCTACCGAAAATAGAAAAGTGGCAAAACAAAAAGATGAGCACAGATTTTGGAGGTAAAGCAAGAGTTGCATAAAAGCCATCCATGTTTCCACCTGTGCTATGAAATAAAGCCTTATTTCTTATAGTAACATCGCTGGTACTGCCAAAAACCAAACCTAAAGAGTTATCATAAAAGTAGCTGAATTCCAACACAACTAAATTAAAATCCAATTATATTACAACACAGCATAGTGTCTCATGTTAAAATGAGGACACTGTTTAGGAGGAAATAGGACCCTGAAACTTAGGATAAGCACTTTGGGGTACATAATCAGAAAGATCAGATCAGGACATTGATCTCTTAAATTCCATTGAGTCACCCTAACCAACAGCACCATCCTTCCCGTATGGAGAGATAATCCACTTTAAGTAAAAACAATGACTCTCCAATAGCACTTGAGAAGATTAGCCCACCTGTAGGGACTGATGTGGCACCTTGGACTGTATCTGGACCATTGTCTGAGGTAAATGCCTTATTAAATAGAGCTTAGAATTTCCTAAAATCACCCTTCAACCACTCTTGCTTCCAGACCTGTAACAAGACTTTATCTCATCAAGTCCTAAAAGATGAAGTATAGATAGGAACTTGGGAAAAGGGAGTCTATAAACCTAAAGAACTGCTAGATTTTTCTAATATTTATAGGCTTAAACCTGGAGAATGTTTGGAGGATTGCTTATTAGAGATTTGGGATATTGGAACAAGGGATGTACAATTGAATCACTCTGAGTTTATTGAGGGAGAACCACAGACTCTTCCGTGTTTCATATCAATACATCAGGAGAGAACGTAATAATTAATCTTATTGGTTTGTTGATGCATGAATTATGAGATACCTTATAGCAGGTCAAGTTGATGTACCAGACCTACCTTGACATACTACAGAAAATTGTCATGTTAGAGTACATGTTTGAGGATAGACTCAAAGACCTCCACACAGCATACCCTAAAAGCCAAACCTCAGAAAACAAACTTACCGCTATTGAGTCAATGCTTACTGATATCGACACCCAGTGGGTTTCAGAGACTGTAACTGTTTACACAAGTAGAAAGTTCAGTTGTTCTCTGGAGGAGCTACTGGTAGTTTAGAACTGCCAACCCTGCCGTTCGCAGCCCAACTTGTAACCACTGCACCATCAGGGCTCCTTTGATCATAACTCTAAGGAAGACGCAGCAGCATCGCTGAAATACCATGTGATTTCCATTTTATATAAACTGGATTTAATAGTGACAATGGTCCTAATTGAATTAAGACTCAACTACATTGAGACTGAGCACTGGATAGTAGGAACCTAATGGCAGTACTTATGTATAGAGAAAAGGTGGGGGTGGTTTCCATAATACATAGGGGAGTCAAAATAGCAAGATAATAAAGTCAAAATAGCCTGACATAAATTAATGGGATTGGCTGCTTAGTCAGGGTGTCCCTAGGAGTTAAAAAGATGGGAAATCTGTGAAATCTTTACCTTATCTATACAATGGGAAGAATTTTAGATCAAATCTTCAGAACAGAGTCTACAACCATGTGATCCACTTTCTTAATATAAAGCTCCATCTTTACAGACGTTTAAGCTTGACTGGTTTTTCTCTCCTAGAAGACCCAGTTCAGCACATCTATCGTTCCCTCATTAGAGCTTGTTTCTGTGCCTAATCTTTAATTCTATGTCGATAGTGATTGTATTCAGACACAATTTATACTGATATTGTCTCAACATAACGAATGGGTTACATCTACATGTATATAAGCAAAAATTTGCAAAGCATATTGGAGGGACACAATTGAATAAATTCATGCTTGCCTCTTGACCTCCCAAGAATGGCGAATGTCACAATGAATCTTGCTATTCTGCCTCTTAACCTTGACCAGGCAGTCACTCCCTAATGATTATGCTTGACTCTGTAGAGAAGGCTCATTTTCCATTGCTGCTTTGGACCATGTTAGTGAAAGTCAAGTGCATACAAAGAATAATACAATTAAATCACAAAATAATAGGTTTTGAAGTTTTTGAACACGGTAAGGTTCCCAATGTAACATGGAATATAAAATCGAATCTTTAATTTTTATTTTAAAAAAGTACTTCTCATGTCAGAGTCACAAAAAGCTGAAGAATTGG
Organism: Nesogale talazaci; assembly: GCA_004026705.1. Lineage (NCBI taxonomy): Eukaryota > Metazoa > Chordata > Mammalia > Afrosoricida > Tenrecidae > Nesogale > Nesogale talazaci. The sequence goes on from PVJH01012198.1 coordinate 12,927, forward strand.
GAAAGTTGTGTAAAAAAAGAAAAAAAAACTATTCCAAAAAATTGAAGTTTGCAAAACCTGGGTATCCAATTTAGGGAAGAGACATTTAATGATTTAAACTAATATCTTGAGTTAAAATTGCCAAGGGATATATTTAATGGAGAGAAGCAAAAGCTTCTAGAGAAATCAATATAAAATAATCAATATCAAAATCTGTACTCTGAACTGGTATTCATGCAAAGACTGAGATTTGGGAATGAGAGTCCAAAGCAAAAGGAGACACATATCTGTTAAAGAGACATTGGAAAGGACTTCAATAAGAAAAGCATTTCTTAAGCTAACTATTAAGAAAATGTAATTGAAAAGTTAAGCAATTGTTGTAGAACAACTATATAATACATATATAGCAGTGGCTCTCAACCTTTCTAATGCCACATCCCTTTGTATTAGGGTGACCCTCAACCATAAAATTATTTTCATTGCTACTTCATAACTGTAATTTTGCTATTCTTATAAATGTACTGCAAATAAGATAGATATGCAGAATGAGTTTTCACTACTAAAATTGAACATAATTAAACATAATTAAAGCAGTGTGATTAATCACTAAACAATATGTAATTAAATACCATGAAATACTTGTGTGCTTTCTGATGATCTTAGGTGATCCCAGTGAAAGGGTCATTCAAACCCCAAATAGGTCTCCACCCACAGGTTGAGAACCGCTGTTATATAATATGTACTATATATATTGTTAGTATATTACATAATATAGCATATGATATCGATTACATAAAATGATTATTTATGTAATTGTTATGCAAGGATATAAATTAATAATATATATGTACACATACTTATTGCTATTGAGTCAATTCTGACTCATATCAACCATATAGGATTTCTGTGTCTTTACCTCTTTATGGGTGTAGAAAGAGTGTGTGTGTGTGTGTGCATACACATTAATATACCATTTTAAGAATCCATGGTGGCATAGTTTCTAACTGCTAAGTTACTAACTTAAAGGTAGTGGTCCAAACCGACTAGTAATTTCAAGGAGAAATGGTGTGACAGTCCACTTCCATAGAGATTGATGGCCTTAGAAATACTGCAGGGATGTTCTAGTCTGTCTGATACACTCAGAATCAACTGTCAAGCAATGGATTTATATCATTTTAAAATAAGATAAGTGGAAAATGTGCACATTTCTTCAAAGATTAATTTTAAATCATTTTATTGCGGGTTCTTACAGCTCTTATAATATTTCATACATCAGCTGTATCAATTGTATATATGTTGTTATCATTTCCAAAACATTTTTACTTGAGCCCTCACTATAAGCTTTTTTAAAAATCATTTTATTGGGGGCTCATACAACTATCATGATCTATGCAAACCACATTTGCACATTTGTTGTCATCATCATTTTCGAAACATCCTCCTTCTATAGATTAACTTTAACAAGTTTTTTAACTAGAGGTTTATTTGTGGTAGTTACACAATTTTATGTCAACCCGATAAATAGAATGAAGCGATAGAGTCTAGTCTGTCAATAAAGTCACAGACTACCTTTACCCCTGGAGGTGGGACAAACTCTCTCCCTTTCATTGACAAGTCACTTGGAACAACACTGATAGCAGCCAGAGCCCAAAAGATGTATCCACCACTACGAGATCTACAAGATGTGCCACTCACTGGCCTGTGATCTTCCTGCTTTGGTCATCATTGTATGTGCTGATTGAGTCTGAAGAAGAATCTATGGACTTGTAGCAGACTATTATCAGACTTATGTTTTCTCAATATGAAATTGCTCTTTGATAAAAAGCTCTTCCTTACACATATGAGTGTCTCTGGATTTGTTTCTCTAGTTAACGCAGTCTAACGTAATATTCCTAGTGGTTTTGCCTGAAAGGCATTTACTGACTGAAAGACTTTGAGGCTGCTTCCAGTTTGGGGACATTATGAATTAAGCTACTTCTGAGTCACATGGTATATATATGTTTAATTTTTAGGAAGCTAACAGGCTATTTTCCAAAGTAGTTAAAGCATTTGACAATATTTGGGAATTCCAAAAGCTCTACATCCTCACAAGATTTGGATCTAACTATTTGCATAAATAGTATTTATATTAAGCATTTTGTATACTTATTTTCAATCTATATATCATATTTTGCATGTTATCTATTCATATTTTAGTCCTTTTATATTAGTACATTAGGATTTGATGTTTAGGGAAACAAATCCAGTAATACTTATCTATGTATAATTTAAAACTTTATATCAAGAAGTATTTGAATATCAAAAATTCATCCAAGTCCACGTGAAGTCCAACTCCCTCTTTAGATTCAGGTAACTGCAGGCTGGTGACACAGAAAAGTGACAAGGAAGACCACATGCAGGTGGGTGCGGAGACCCCTCTTATCCAACGCTGGTGAAAGCATAACAGGATGTCAACATTTCTCAGGATCGTGGCAGAGTCCCACCAAGCAGGGAGGCAAAGTTGTAGAGACAGAGTAGTTCACTCTTACACAAAAGGCCACACCCCCAAAGAGGTTTGACTCCAAACTTAGCCATGATTGTTTGCTTGACATGAAATCATCCAACTACTGCAATTGGATGGCTGGTTTCCTTATTGTTTAGTTTTGAGACCTCTTCATGTATTCTAAAAGCACTTTGTCAGAAATGTGACTTCTATATGTCTTCCCCCACTCAGTGCTTGTCTTTTCACTTTCTTATCCAAATATGTTCATCTTCTGCAGTCATTAAGTTAGTCTTTTGGCACTTTTCAGAATCGCTATTATTCTATAATCAAAACAATGTTAACTGTAGAATTAGAATAGAGGCCTAAGGTGGAGAGAAAAAATTAATATTGGAGATAATGATTAATACATCCGTTAATAAACACATCTTTCACATTGATTACTGAAGATTACGATTAATTCTACTCTCAGTATTTGAGGCCAAAGAAGGTGAAATAGATTCCACTACCAAAACAATAATGTCACAACACACCGATGCCTTCAAAAGGTTCCTTGTTGTTCTTAGATCACAATGTAGTTCACACTTTACATGGCTCCTATTGATTCTTTCCATTCCACCACTAACTATGCTATTTCTATCTGTATTTGCTGATACATTCACTTTATTTATTATTTCCCACCCATAAAAACCTTCATTTAGTCTTAGGACATTTATTTACAGGTGATTTTAGCTCTCCCTGTAAAACCACCTGAGGTGCTCTAGGGGCACTGTTATTAAAGTGCTCAGCTGTCAGAGGAAAAGTGAGCTGTTCAAACTCGCCAGCTGCTTCTTGGGGAAAAGATGTGACAGGATGATTCTGTAAATACGTGTACCCTTGGAAACACTGTGGGCAAGTGACACTCTGTCCTGTGAAGTCACTAGAAGCCAGAATCAGATCAACAGCAATAGATTTGGTTTCTGAAAACCACCTAGGCTGGCCTTCTTCTTGTTATAATTGAATGAACAGTGCAAATGTGATCTCTTTAATCATGCTTTTCTATTACTGTTGTCCTCCCCCTTAAAAAAGCAAAATCAGAAACTCACTGCTATCAAGTCAATTCTGACACCTACTCTTGTAAGATGGGTTCAGAAAAGGCCTGTATTGCTGGGTCACCATTGCCAGATAATAGAAAGCAGGCAAATTTAAAAGATTCTAGATTTTATTGTCAAATGTATGGAAAAGGAGTGTGCTCTGGATTTTTCTTCTAACATCCCTTTCCCTTCTTTCATTACTTTTTACAGCTTATAGACAGGCTGATGTGGGGAGGAGGGGATGTTTTCAGACAGTCACAAATCTTGGAATGACAGAAACAAACTGGGAAACAAAGTTTTGTTTTATCAAAAATTCGGTTTTACACAGCCTGCATTTGTAGAGATACTAAATCTTGAGGAAACAGGCTAGTTGTGCATGGCCTGGCACATTATGGTGTATGTATGGGTGAGGGGAGGTGAAAACATGGGGAAGATTCATAGCACTCAAATAAGAATTGAATCTTTGACGTAGCTAGTGTCCTTAAGAATCTGAGCTTGACACAATCCTGGGATTCTCTGTGACACAGGTTAGAGGGGTTCAACTTCGGGTCACAGCTATGCAGGATTTCTTCTTAAGCTAAAAATCTTGGCAAACTATGCAATTCTTTTAGCTATTATTCTTCTAAACCATGTCATATTTCCATCATGAATGGATAATCGGTTGACTCATCAATATCAACCCCAAAAGAAAAAGTAGAACTGCTGCTTTGGGGGTTCCTAGACTTTCACCCTTTATGGGAGTAGAAAGCCTCGCCTTTCTTCAGGCCACTGTTAGGCATCATGAAGCTGGTTCGGATTCATATCAGTCCTCTGCACAACACAGAGAACTGACTGCACTAGCCTCACAATTTCTAAGCATAGACCTAGCTCATGATACTAAAAGACTCATGCATCAGTCTAGAATTAGTGATGACCTATATTTAAAAATCTCTATTGTTCAATTACTCTTGCTACACATTATGTGATTTCATGGATACTTATATGAATTGCACAAATAATAATATGAAGAATTAGAAAAATAGATATAACTTTATATTAAAATGATATTAATAATCATAATTATATTCTGTTTACTTTAGTCAAAATACAGTAACCCTTTTAACAATCCAACAAATAGTTTGGATTAGGATAAATGGATAAATGTTTGAAAGAGTCAAGGATTTCATTTTTTTGGCATACACCGTCAATGCTCAGAGAAGCAGGAGTCAGGAAATCAAATGACACATTTGGACTATTCTGCTGTGCGAGCCCTCTACAGCATGTTGGAAAGCAAGGACACCATTTTGCAGACTAAGATGCCTCTGACACAAGGCATTATCTTTTCAATCTCTTCATATGCCTGTGAAAATTGGTGAATGAATGAGGACAATGAACAAAAATTCATGTACTTAAACGATGGTGTCGGCAAAGAATATTGAAATTGCTGTGGGCTGTCAGAAGAGCAAGCAAAACTGTCTCAAAGGAAGCACAGCCAGAAGGTTCATTAGAGGTGATGAGAGGAAGACTGAGTTTCAAGAATGCTGGGCATGTTCATCAAGAGAGACCAGTCCCTGCAAAAGGACCTGGTGCTTGGTAAAAGGGACAGTCAGTAAAACAGAGGAAGCCCTCCCTGAGATGAATTGACAGAGCTGCTTCGACAATGGGCTCACGCAAAGCAGTTGTGAGGGTGGCGCAGGACCCACTAGTGTTCTGCCATGCTCTCTGTAGGGCAGTTGCGACGGAGCACCAACTGCACGGCACTTAACCATAAGAGTACATGTATATAACTTTTGGTATCTGTCTTGTATTTTAAGGACTGACTGTGATTAATCTATGCATGATCTTTGTGTATACTTTGCTTCTTTAGAAGCAAAAAGATCACAATTTCCTATTTTCTTTAGGTGTTTTATAACAAAAACCATAACAGTCCAGTAAACTGAGGCAAAAAGTTAATATTTCAAAATTAACATAATAAAGTTGAGATCAAAATTTAAATTTTAAATCAGAAATTTTGATCTATTAATATTTTCTCCAATTTTAATGGTATCTTTTAGCTTCATCAAACTCCAATTCAGTGCTTTGAAACAATGTATCATTCCAGAACACTAGTTAACTTTATAGTACATTCATTTGATATGTAGGATCCATTTAGGAATGTTTGTCATATTTAGACAGCACAGAAAAAACAAAACAGGAATCCTTATCTATAGCACAAATAGAATGCCAAAATAGCTTAAAATGCACAAACCAAAGAAGATAAACTAGATAACTGAGTTCTCCTAAAAATCAAATACTTATGTTCAATTAAAGACTCATTTTAAAAAGTAAAAAGAGAACCTAAAGTCTGGTAAAAATGTTATTGAAGGCGTATCTTTATAATTAATGGAAATTCCAAAACCACCACAAAAAAAGATAATCTAATTTAAATATTGGACAATGATATAAAGAGACATTTCATAAAGTCTTTGCTGGTACCAAGAATTGGAGCAGGAGATAGTGAGAATCATGAACTAGTTAGAACAGAAACCCAGGCAAACTCACTGCCATCAAGTCCATGTCAACTTATGGTGACCTTATAGGACAGGTAGGAACTGCTCATGTGTTTCTGAAAGTATAACTCTCCACAAGAGTAGAAACCCTCATCTTTCTCCAATGAACATCAGATGGTTTTAAATTTCTGACCTTATAGTCAGCAGCCCTGTCATGAAACCAGTCCTAACACATCCTCACAGTTGTAAACATGATTGTAAGGTCATAGAAATCATGAGTGATAGAAGAAAGAGGAAAATGAAGGAGTCAGACACTTTTCATGGTAGCATGCTTACCTCAGCCTTCTTGGTGGTCCCTGTGGAAAGAGAGTCAGAGAGAGCGCAAGTTTATTGCTAACCAAGGTTTATATCTACTTAGGGGGTGTGAGGACTGGTAAACACATGTCACAGTAAGGAACTATACAATAGGCATGCACATCACAGGAAGGATATATACAACAGGAATATCTGCTTCAATAGGGAGATAAAGTCAATTCATCATTTGCTTATCTTAAGGCAGCACAGTTTTAGAGGGAGAAACTGTGGCAATGACAGATCACTGCAGGAAAATGTACTTGGACTATATCTCTAGCTACCAGAATGGCAGTCTTCCTACCATAGAATACTAGTCTTCCAGGTTCCCTCAGTACCAGTCAAGGAATGAGTCTCAGTCTTATTTCCTTCCATGTTAGTTTCCTGCACAGCCCAACACATAGACAGATGTTGATTCTGGTAAAGGGAAAGGCAATACACAGTTTGAGGGAAGCCAATTAAACTGTGACCAAGGCAAAGAAAGACACTAAAAGGTGAACAAATATAAATGACAACTATGGTAAATACTATGACGTATTAAAATCCTGCTACAGCAGTGATAAAAATAAAAGGTTTGAGTGGACACATATGAGTGATATGCTATGTATTTAATTTTTTTTCACAAAACAACCTTATCACCTTCAAGTACGACCCAATACACTTAACACATTTGTCAACTCTGTGATTCTATTCTTGGAAACACTTTTCAAAGTCATCTGTTTGGGTGACTGACAGCATCTCCCTTATTTTCATTTCACCTCTTCTATGTCAACAAATTGCTCTCCTTTCATGTCCCTCTGCATTCCTGGACACAAAAGAAGTCACATAGCAAGGTCAGGTGTGTGGGGCATTTGATTTTTGCTAAAAACTGGCACACTGAAATGGCTACATGAGGAAGTGTATTGTCGCTATGGCCTTTTTGTCACACACAGGCAATCTTCTCAGAACCTCTAAAGCATGATTAAAAGTCTGACCTGACAGAATGAACTCTAAATGCACTACAAATCAGGAAGCTGAGAGACATCCAGAATGAAGTTTGTCATTTCACCATTTTTGAAATGAGAAACTCTTACACTTGAGTGTTCTCATAGTGGTGTTCTTGTTGCGTTCAACACCACAATAGTTTCTCTGGCATATTTCCTGAGCAGGAAACAAAATTTCACAGACTGTCTTCTCTTAAATTGACCATCAAAAAATGGGGTTTGATTGAAATTACTTTTATGAAAAAATTCACTGTGACCAGAGAGAACCTTCCCAAGTGGTGCCATTTGGTGCACTAACTCAGAACAAGTTGTTTGATGCTCACCTAGCAGGGTAAAAAAGGTGTGCTGCAAAAGTTTCACTTTGCCCAGCACAATTCCAGCATTTGTTTGTTGTGCTTTTTTGTACTACTTTCTATATTCATAAACATGTTGCCTTAAAGTCAATTCCAACCTATAAAGACTCTATAGGGTAGATTGGAACTGTCTCTATGACTACCAAGCCTCAAATATCTGCAGATACAGATGGGAACATCTTATTTCTAAAGCATGGCTGGTTAGTTTGAATTGCTAACCTTTTAGTCAACAAGCAATTAATCAACAGTGCCACCAGGGCTCCACAACATAAGTATGTCAATACATAACTAAATGTGAATAGATGAATATGATTTCAAACTCCATACAGATTGGAATTAGAAATTAAAAGGTGGATGAACAGACATGATCCTTATCTTAATGAAACAGGGTTAACAGGTAAAGCTAAATTCATCCATTGACAATTATAATAGCAACAGAAAGCACAGTTCTATATAAGACCAAAAGAACTCAAATGTTATTGATCAATCCCCACTCATGTATGTTAGAATGCTGTCCCATAGAGTTTTCAAAGATTTCTTTTGCTTATTTGTTTGTTTTTGTAAGTAGATGATCATGATTGGAACACCCCCAACTTTTCGGTTTGCAGCCCAGGACTAACCATCAATGATATCATAAGTGCTCTCAGAGCAAATCAAAGGCGCACTCATATTTTGTTGATAGTGCATTGCAATGCAGAGAGATTAGGTATGACTTCCTGATAGAAGATTACTCTGATGCTAAGGCACAAAATTAGTTAGGTAGCCTTGAGAGAAACTGACTGGATAAAGAATACAGGAGGAGGAAGCGAGAGATTAGCCAAGGATCTAGACATACTCCTAAATTCCCAAAGTTGTTTGGCGTACTATCCCCTCTAAGGGAAAACAAACAAATAAAACTACCAAGTACCCTCTGGACAAATAATTTTTTTAACTCTAATCCAGGATGAAGTGTAGGCCTCTGTACCCAGGGAGAGGAGATAGTGTTCACTTTGGGAAACATTGATCTATTCTAGAGGTACTTCAGTATGACAGCAAAGTTACTTGGTAGGATTGCATGTTCTTATAGTCAATCAAAATTGAAGAGTTATGTTAAATTAAAATAGTTGTATTAGCATGCGTCATGATTATATTTACTTTCCTCAACAACCGAGTTATTCTGGGAGCCTTACTTGTTGAGACTTACTGTGAACCTTACTAAGGAATATGCCTAGAGACTTATTCATTATTATTATATTGAATGCTGTGTTTGTTTTAAAAATTTGATAAATTCATGAGCCATAATAGACTTAATGTGTCTTTCCAAATTCTTGATTTATGATGGAACTTATGAAAAGAAATGACCTGGCCTACTATCCATCTATTTAGATATATTTTTAATAATTTTATTGGGAGTTCTTACACATATTGTAACATTCCACAGTTCAATCACATGTAGCAGTATTGTGTGGAGAAGAATATTGAAAGTGCAATGAATGACCACAAAGAACAAATGAATATGCATTGGAGTAGGTACAGCCAGAATGTTCCTTAAAAATAAAGGTGAAAAGACTTCATCTCATGTTCTTGGGCCAATACTGAGACTTGAATATGCACCAGTACTGGGAAATGGACCAGTCCATGAAAAGTAGAGGGTTCGTGAAAAATAGGAAGACCCTTGATCCCTGATTGACACATTGGCTGCAACAATGGGCTTAAGCAAAAGAACAACTGTGAGGATGGTGTGGGTGTAGCTTGAGTTTTGCTCTGTTTTCCATAGGATCACAATTAGTCTGAAGTGAGTAGATAGCAGCAAATAGCAACAACTTATATGATAGTAAAATATTGTTCATATTCGCCTGCACTTACAGAGTTTTACTCCATAAATTCATTATAGCCACACATCATAAAACCCCTTTGAAAAGGATTTTAATGACACATCATACAAGGGGTTACCAAAAACACCCAGTCAGAATCACCTCCACACCGAGCTGTATATTTACGTTTATTTACAAAACAAACTTATCCCTTCAAAATATTCTCCATTACATTGAATACATTTGTCTAATCTCTGATTCCATTCTTAGAAATGTTGATTTTTTTTCTTCACTTCTTTTACATCATGAAATCACTGTCCTTTCATGTCCCTCTTCATTGGAGGTAACAAAAAAAGTCACATGGAGTGAAGTCAGGTTATTAAAGTATTTGGGGCAAGAGAGCGATACTGTTTGTGCCTCAAATTGGCACACTGAGATGGCTGCATGAGCAGGTGCATTGTCGTGGTGGCAAAACAGGTGACAGTCACCCATCTGCCACAATCAGGCCTTTTTTGTCACAAATTGTTACACAATCTTTCCAGAATTTCTAAATAGAAAGCTTGGTTAATTAATCTGACATGGTAGAATAAACTCCAAATGTACAATCCCCCTCACAGAAAAGCAAAAATAAATGAACATCATCTTGATCTTTGATTTCACCTGATGAGCTTTCATGGGTGAAGTGACGATAGTGATGGCATCTTCCACTGATTAAACTGATGTTTGGGGGAAAATTTCTGGGTTGCTTTGGAGCTGTTCTTTCAAAACACAGCATTACTACACTTGATGCTCTTTTCCCTAATCAATCAGAATCCAAAGCACAACCCTCTTCATTCTCAAATTTTCTGTTAAAATTTGCCAAACCATGCACCAAGATAGTTCAAATAACTTTCCCAGTTCATCAGCGGTGCATTGTCAGTCCTCAAGTACACGCTCATGAGTTTTGTTGACATTTTTGTTCATTTGGAAAATTGACAGATATCCAAAACAAGGGTTATAATCAATATTTCACCTTTTGAAACAAGAAAACCACTCACGCACTTGAGTTTTTTTCATAGTGCTGTCCTTGTAAGCTGTGTTCAACATCATAGCTTTTTCTGCAGCATTTTTCCCAAGCAGGAAACACAATTTTACAGCTGCATGCTGTTCTCTTAAACGGGCCACCACAAAAAAACAAGGTTTGAGTGAAACTACTTTTATGAGAAAATTCACAAAAATCAAGGTTTGAGTGAAATTACTTTTATGAGAAAATTCACTGTGACTTCCTTGGTGATGCCACTGGGTGCACTATCTCAGAACAAGCTGCTCATTGCTCACCTATCTGAAAGAAGGAGTACTATGAGAGCTCCACCTTGTGGAGTTTTTTTCCAGTCTTTTTTTGTGGGGAGAGGGTGTCACCTCATATATAACAACTCATAGTTAGATGGACAACTTGAAGAAGTCATCATACATCCAAGCTCAGAAACCCATATCTGCTAGATATTATTGTTTTTTCATTATTTAGAAGAATGCAATAATAGTTTTCTGCAAGGTAAAGATGGAAGGAAATGGATTTGGATCCATAAAAATGAGAGCTAAAATAGATTTGACATACTTTAAATTTAGCAAACTCCTTGCCTTGGTCTTACTTTGGTGTGAGCACACAGCTGCTAGAATAAAAATGAATTCTCTAAGTGATATAAAGAGAAGGTCTAGAGGTCCTGAATTGGTAATGGAGGTTAATGTCATGGGGAAGACAACGTGGAGCCAGTGCATCTCAAGTGAGTTAGTTGAGGTTAAAAAGAATTTCTAACAGGAAACAAAAATTTGATTATATATCTTGGCCATGGCTCATCTTAGTTATACAGCAAATATATTTATAATATTCTATTTATAAAGTATGAGCTACTGCTAATAGAAAAACTCTTTGACTCTTTTTAATGGATAATAAGAAGTAAAATGCCACGAATTTTTGTTGTTGTCCTTTTTAATCATTAAGGTTATTTGTTTGAAGTAAAACCAGGTCAGTAGTAACTGGCAATCAATAACATCGGATGGTGATGCTTGATTTTGCACAGTGCTGCTACTGCTGTCATTCTCTTCTTAGTATATTCACTAATGAAATATATCTTTACACCACACTAGGGATAGGAAACTTGCATTCCAAGGGTTAGTTTTTAGTCTTTGAAAAGTTAACTAAATTCCCTAGGGTTTTGTTTAGATATTGAAATGAGAAAGTATTCTTGATGTATAAGTCCATTATTCAAAAATAAGACCTAAATTTATACACACCATTGCTCACCACGTGACAGTTTAAAGGAACTAATTAAAATTGGAAGTTAAGGTATTTTTAATAGATGTTGCAATCTCCTTCCTCTGTCAAGTAAGTTGACAAAGAAAATTAACAGAACAGAAAAACAAGAGAAAACCTACACAAATTGAAACAACCAAATTGTCTTGTGGTGAATGATTAAATTGTCAGCTCACCTATTTGACAAGCTCAGTAAAAGATTAATGAGAGCCCTCTGGTTCCAAACTTCCCTCAACTCAAAGAGTTGTGAACTCAGCTGCATTTATAATTCAACAAGAATTTCAAGAAGCAGAACACTCCTCTTTAATTACCTCCCCCCTGAAGCACATGGGATGTAGACAAGTCCTTAGCAAAGACATCCTTCTGAAAAAGTAGTAAGACCATCTCAAAGATGCCAGTTATTCAGCATAGAAAATCATTGACTTTATTAAAGACTCATAATTCTTATTTTTTCCCACATCTTTGCTTTTATTTTACAGTCAAACAAAAATTTCTGTCTTAGTGTATCTCTAAGAGCTATTCACTTAAATTATTTTATATTCATCACTTTGAGTTATTATATACTGTGCCCATTTATTCTCATTTTAATGCAAGGTTTTGTTTTTATTTTTCCCATTATAGGTAAATGTAGTTAGGAAGCATTGAATTTCAGCCCCTCAGTTTATTGTATTGCAGCCATTTTGAGTTTTTAACATATCATATAAAGCTAAAGACAGCCCTTTAAGTCCATGATCCTCATCCAGAAAAGTTTATAATTTCTTCCATTCTGAAACAGCAAAAATATTTTCCCACTGCTCTTCAAATTTAGAATATAGCACATCAACACAGCACTTCGACTACTTGCCAGACATGAAATATTCTCCCTCTTAGAATTTCTGTAAACTTCACATGGAATAGGAGTTTTAACTTGAGTTGCAGTTCCCAGCGTCAGCATTTCAAAACCACCAGCTGCTCCTGGGGAGAAAGTGGTGGCTTTCTGCTTCTGCTACAGTGACAGAAACTTAGAGGGGCAGTCCACCCTGTCCTTGTGGTGCCTATTGACTTGACGGCAGGAAGTTTACAGAGCTTAATACAAACCCATGTACATGAGAGGAAAAAAGTCTTAGCTCCACAGAAATGTAGAAGATTGATAAAAGTAGGAGATGAAATAGCAGAAAATGCATTTGACATGATTTAATGTGTATTAAGTATTATTTAATATAATATTTATAAGTGAAGAGTATAGTGTCATTGCAAAGAAATACATTTAAAGCATGCATCCAAAGTAAAATTTTAAAATACTGCAAATGATTTTTGAGCAATGGTATATAGAAAACTGGCAAAACTGCAAGGAATTGATTTGATAAAAGTCCAAATCCTCTTGCTGAAGTAGAATCACCAAGTAGCAAAGAGAAAGAAGAAAGCTTTATTCATTGATATCAGTAAAATCTGAATAAAAGTGAGATGACACTTCAGCTAATGGGTGAATCTGAATTCCATCTCTCAGAAATGCCATGGAACATTTCTAGACCATTTTTCATGAGCTATGTGCACAATATAGGTAGAGGAGAAATCAATAATACTTATGCTTCCCTCTATTCTGGAGTAAAAGAAACAGCATACGTACTGCAATTCTGGTATCAGCTGCCTCCGAGTCTCTTCCTCTTGCTTTAATATTGATCCATTTGGCTGTTAAGTGAGGTATTGACTCCAAGACTTTGGCGTTAGGCCAAAACTCTTATAGGGACTGAAATAAGTTCTGGGCCTTTAGGCACCAAACAGAAAAGCATGCAATCCTCTCTGAAGAAATCATCCACAATTCAGTACCTACAATTCTCAAAAGCTAAAATTAAGTAAGCAGAATCTTTCAGTACAGGATCACCAGAATAGCAGAGAAGTGAGTGATCTTGAGAGTCTGTAGAGAAAATAAACAATAGTATTATTCTGCATATACTAGATGCTGCTTACACAATATCAAATGAGTACAAAAAGTGATAAACATAAAGGAACAAAACATTACCAAATGATTATACAAACATGAAAATCCAAAAGTATATTTTTAAATGCTGTAATAATTCAGTCAATTGGTCAATTTAAAAGACTAGTCTAATGATTTCAATCTCAATCGTAACTCTATTCTTTTTTTTAATTAAAGATTGTTTTATTGGGGGCTTGTGATGGGTAGGTTTGTTATGCCAACATGGCCACAGAAGATTGGTGGGTCTGTTGTGATGGCACAGCCAATGAACACGGGGGATGAATTGAAGGGCAGAGATAGGAAGGGCTCAGCGAGTCCCACCCTCTCTCTTGCTTCCGGATCTTCAGACCAGAGACCTGCCTTGTTCATCCTGTGCCTCGACCTCCAAGCAACACTACCCGTGGGACACCTAATCGTCGACTGTGATGCTGTGAGTTGAGGTTCCTTCAAGCCCTACTTCACCATGCTCCTGGGATATACATCTCTTGAGCTGGGGACTGTTGGACTCTGTCATCTGGCTGACTGTTGGCAACCTGCTCTGCTGTTTGCTGCCTGTGACCAGATAGCCTGGATTGCTCTACAGAGGACTACTCAGCGGCCCTCAAGACTAGAAGGACTGCCAGTCTTCTAGTTGCCTCATGCAAGTGAGTTGCACTGAGCAATCTGTACTGCTTTATAGATAGTTAACGTTTTCTTTCTTATCTTATATACCTTTCTCTATATATAAGTATATAAAAAGAATTACTAGTGTCCTGATTTTTATTTCTCTAAGAGAACCCTGCCTGACACAGGAGTCGTGCACCATTTTTCACAAGACATAAATAAACAAACTGTGCCAAGCACCTTCACATGTTCGTTGCTGTCATCATTCTCCAAACATCTGAACTCTGGTCTTTAAAGAAATGGAAAAACTAATTAGCATCCTCATATAGGAGCAAAGAGACCTAAGATAAGCAAATAATTCTGTGAAAAGGAATAGAAATTACAGAAGTAGAGGCATCAACCAACAGGAAACTGATTTTTTGTTTGTTTTTTTGGACATCACTTCCCTCTGGTGGTGGGAGTAGGAGGTCCAGCCTTTGCTCTGTGGAGCTGAAATTGAGCCTCCATCCCAGTGGGCCCCAGTCCCACACACAACCACTATGCCACCGGGGCTTAGGCACAGGAAACTGATTTTTGACAAAGGGTCAGATACATTAAGTGGGGCAGAGCCTATTCAACAAAATATGCTTGTAAATTGGATTTTCATCAACAGAAGAGGTGAGCAGGGCCCACACCTCCAGTCATGCACAAACAAAGAACTCAATATGAATTATAGATTGAAATGTTAATCCTACAGCATCAAGGATCATCCATGAGAAAAGTGGGACAAACTTAAGGGACCCCTATACATTTACTACCAAGGATGAAAATGAAAGTACACAGAACAGATGATAAAATAGAAGACTTGAATCTTCTAAAAGAGAAAAGAAACTCTATTGCTGTTGTTGCTGATGTTATTGTTAGTGCAGTTAGTTAATTCTGACTCGCCAAAACAATTCCCAGTCCTATCATCTTGAAATTGTTCATTTCTCTCTAAACAAATTATTGCTGCCACTATGTCCATTCATCCTGTCAAAATCCCCCCTCTTTTGTCAAAGTCTCAATACCTTACCGACCATAATGGCCTTCTCCAGGAAGTAATCTCTCCTGACAACATGTCCACAGCACAAAAGAGGAAGACTCACAATCCTCTAAGGAGCAAATCTGCCCTCCGAGACAGATTTGTTTGTTTTTTCGGTTCTGATTCACAATCTTTTATCTGTTAATTATTCAAATGTTAAAATGCCCATCTAGTGTGATTGTTGTGATATGAGATAATGAATAACATAGTCATAGTCTATGTTTTAATTGATCTTACAGTAGAGTGTGAAAACAACACCAATAAACAAAGTTGTAGTCAAAATAAAATGTTGACAGAAATAGATGGTAAATACAGAAATGATACTTAATCTCAACCTGGAAGGTGACAAAAGATCTAAAGAGAAAGTGATACAATTAATGAGCAGACAGGTGAAGGCAAAGAGATTAGCCATTGCAAAAGTTTATAAAGATCCTCAAATAAATGATAGCATGTTATTTCAGAGAATAGGAGTAAGGAGATTTGGTAAGGAAGAGAAAGAAAAAGGAAACAGGAATGATATTGTTGTCATCTGCTACTGGAGAGTCAATTCCAGCTCATACCATTTTTATAAGACAAAGTAGACCTGCCCTGTAGTGTTTCCTAGGCCGAATCCTATATGGGACAACCAATGCTTTCAACCACTATTAGCAGTCAAGTGTTTAATCTTGAATCCTTTTGACAATATTAATTAAGTTATGAGCCAGATAAAAATTTAAACATAAACTTTTGAAGATAGAAAGCCATTTAATACATTATACTATCACACTGCTTAATATGACTGATTATTGAATAGTATAATGACTGGGGTATGTCCTAATAAAATGATTTACAGAAGAAAAAAGTAAAAGAAGCTAAAAATCAATCTAACTATGATAAGAGAAAGGAAAAGGAGAGACAAAAATTGAAAGCTGTTGCATCATTTAGAATATAAATGTAGAGGCCAGAATAGGGGGGTGGGTGATAATGTAAATAATAGATATGGAAGAAACTACACTATACTTTGAAAGTAGATTCCAGGAGCCTTGGGAGGATGTGATGATGAAATGAAAAAAGAGTTGGCAATGGAATCAGTTATCAGGCATCAAAGAACAAGTCATATCACTTTGTGCTCAGCTTTCTGATATGATCACTGAAGACAAAGATGTACATAAGAAAATGTGGTGAAGAAAGCTGATGTTGCCTAGCTATCAAAACATATAGTTTTGGGGGTCTTAAAGGCCTGAGGATAAATAAGCAGCCATCTAACTCAGAAGCAACAAAACCCACATGAAAGAAGCACACTAGCCTGTGTGACCATGAGGTTTTGAAGGGATCAGGGATCAGGCATCAAAAAACTAAAAATTATATCATAAATGAGGGGAATAACAGATTGAGGAACAAAAATCCATCTATAGATAATGGGACATTGCCTTATAGAAGGTTCACAGGGAGAAAAGAGGCCAATAAGTGTACAGTGTAGCAGCGATGAAATGTGCAACTTTCCTCTAGTTCTTAAATGCTTCTTTCCTCCTACTATCATGATCCCAAATCTACCTTACAAATCTGTTTCGACCAGGAGATGTACACTGGTACAGATAAGAACCAGAAACATGGGGAATCCAGGGCAATGATTCCTTTAGGACTAGTGGTGAGAGTGGCGATACCAGGAGGGTAGAGGGAAGGTGGAGGAGAAAGGAAGAACTGACTATAAGGATCGACATATAACCTCCTCCCTGGGGTATGGACAATAGGGAAGAGGGTGAAGGGATACATCAGACAGTGTATGATACGACAAAATAATAATAATTCTTAAATTATCAAGGGTTCAGAAAGGAGGGGGGAGTGGGAAGGGAGGGGGAAAATGAGCTAATACCAAGGGCTTAAGTAGATAGCAAATGTTTTGAGAATGACGATAGCAAAAAATGTATAAATGTGCTTTGTATTCAATGGATGTGTATAGGCATTGTTATAAGAGTTTATGAGCCCACAATAAAATGATTTTTTAAAACAATGAAAAATGATATCATTCTTAGGTTGAGATCACAGTACAGTATTAGAAGTAAAAGTGGTAGTTAAAATAAAATGTTAGATCCCATGGTTACAATCTTAGCTTTAGCTTTAATTGCATTTAGAGTATTTAGATGAACATGACAAGGATATTCACTTTCATTCAAAACTGTATTTTGAGCATCTTCTACACATCATGCAATACTATCAGCCAAGCACACATTCCTTGATTATACATTAATTGATTATACACCTTCACAAAGCTTGGCATCTCTTGGGAATTGAATTGCATCCCTCTCCCTTTATGTGTCAACTTGGATGGTCATGATTCCAGTATGTAACTGTCTTCCATTTTTGTGAACTTATGAGATTATCCTACTTGTTCTGAATCTTCATTTATTATGTCAATGAGGCAAGATGCGATCTATTGGACTTGGTTGTATATTGAGTTAATCTCTTTGGAGGTACAAAAAGGATTGAATAAACCAGCAGAAGACAGAGGAAAAGAAGAACAGGGAACAGAGCATATCCACTGGACCAGGGTCTGTGGCCTGAGAAATTCCGTAGCTGGAAGTTTGATGACTGATCTGTTCCCTCAAAGCTAACACAGAGAAAATTTCCCCTGGGCTGGCACCCTGAATTCATACTTTCAGTCTCCTCGATTATGAGAGAATAAAGCCTACTGGTTAAAGCACTTATGCTATTTCTGTTATAGAAACCCTACCAAACAAAGAAACCATCTTTGAATGACAAGCATGTTAATAAACATTATAAAATAGGAAATAGTCAAAATAGCAACTAGAATTTGAGGGTCAAAATGGCCTTCAACATTTGATATGAAATAAAAACAACCCATTGGTTTTAATGGAATGTGTGACTTCTAAATAAATGTCAGGCCTACTTATCAAGTTTCACTTAAAATTTATTTTCATAATATGAAATATCAACTTACTGATAACTTTCCTTTTTCACATTAAATTATAACTGTGTTTTATTTTAGTAATTTCAAGACTTGACACTTTAAATAAAAGGTAACACAAATAAATAACAAAAAATGAAATGCTTAGCAAATTTAAAACAGACATAATGTTTATCTGAGAGTAACTTCAAATAGAGCAATTCATCCAGACAAATGAATACCTGTTTGAGACATAGGACAGAAGTGCAGTGTCTTCACTGTGCATGAGGGGGTGGGGGAAGCTTTGAGGGAGGGCAAGATGCT
The DNA here is from genome assembly GCA_004026705.1 of Nesogale talazaci. Lineage (NCBI taxonomy): Eukaryota > Metazoa > Chordata > Mammalia > Afrosoricida > Tenrecidae > Nesogale > Nesogale talazaci. Next base: position 31,524 of record PVJH01012198.1, read on the forward strand.
TGCTTTGGAATCAGCATGAGCACAACTGGGATTCATCCTAAATTTGCTATCATCATTAATCATCTACACAAGCTATCAGGGAATGTTTCCTGGAAAATAATCACACTTTGAAGCTTCTTTTCTGGTAACTGCCAGTTGCCAGTATACATCGAATCTTTCTCAAGACAGCAGGGTTAAGTATAATAGGAGACTAGTAGGTGCAGCTGATTTGCTAGTCTCTACTCCAGAGTACACTACTGGACTAGGGAGGTGTGCAGTTTCCAGAATATTGAAGATATAGGGTCTAGATACCTTTGAATATGTATTGCCCTCCATAGCTTTAAATATAGATGCTAAACTGCTTAAGACTGGTTTCCAGGTCTCAAAGTTATGTTGAGAAGCTATTGTACTCTTTGGCATACACTATTTTCTAGATTTGTATGCATCATAAATATGCATGAGTGGTTTCCATTAAAGTATCAGGTAAATTATATAAGGAAGATAAGACACATTGAAGTTAAATTTTTTATTTAGAGTTATATTGTACAACTTCATAAGATAGGCGCTGCACATTTATGGATTCCTAACAAAAAACATGCAACAAATTATCTTTTTTTTTGGCGGGGGGGGGGGTAATCATTGCTCTCCAGTAGTGGGGGTAGGAGGCCCAGCCCCAACTGCTGGAATTCAACCTCCGTCCCAGTGGGCCGCAGTCCCGTGCACAACCACTACGCCACCGGGGCTCAGCCCACAACAAATTATCTTAAGAATTCAGAAGAGGATATATAACAAGGTAAATAACTGTTGATTTCAATTGGATCTTGCAGGAAAACAGTGACTACCAGAAGATGTTTAATTGTGTTTCTTTTCTTATGCAAAGGCATTCACTCCATGGGTCATAATAAATTGTAGATCGCTTTGAGAAAAGTGGGACTTTCAGAAGACTTCACTGTGTTTATGAGGAACTCATACATGGATCAAGAGAAATCATTGTGTGTCATGGTAGATCGTCTCGCCATACTTGTTCAATCTGTATATTGAGCAAATCATCAAAGAGACTGGCTTATATGATGAAGAATGTGGCATCAGAATTGGAGGACGGCTTATTAACCACCTGCAGTATACAGACCTTGCTTGTTGAAAGTAAGAAGTACTTGAAGCACTTTCTGATGAAATTTAAGATTATAGTATGGATTACAGTTCAATGTAAAGGAGACCAAAATCTGCACAACTGGACTACTAGGTAACATCATGATAAATGGAGAAAAATCTGAAGTTATGAACAATGATTTTGTATTGCTCTGATTCATAGTCAATACTAGTGCTATCAGGACTCAAGAGATCAAAAGGTATATTACATTAAATAAATCTTCTGCACTCAATCTCTTCGGAGAATCAAAATACAAATGCCACTTTGAGGAATAAGGTGCCCCTGACCCACTAAGGTGCTATGGTATCCTCCATAAGGAAGATAGACAAAGAATCAGTGTATTTGGATGGTGGTGCTAGAGAGAAATACCAAAAGTATCATGGACTACTAAAATGGCAAACCAATCTGTGTTGGAAAAACTAAGACCAGAGTGATCCTTGAAGGCAAGGATAGCAAGACTTCATCTTATATATTTTGGATGTATTTCAGGAGAGACTCATCCCCAAAGAAGGACATCATTGTGATAAATGGAGGGACTGGATGATAATGTAAATGCTGCTAAATTCTCATATTTCTGATGGTCTTAGGAACTGACACATCCTGCTTGGTAAAATGAGGAGCAGTGGAAAAGAGGAAGACCTTGGTCAGATGAATAGACACAGTGGCTGCATCAATGGGCTCAGACAGAGAAACAATGGTGAGGATGTCCAGGACCGTGCCGTGCTTAGGCCTGTTGTGCAGAAGGTTGCTATGGGTTGAAGCTGCCTAGATGGCAACCAACAATAGCAACAATGTGTTTTAGATCTATATCCATCTTACATCATGACTTAATGTCTTCATTGAATTTGGCCTAATATTTTAAGCATAAATTGATCTTTAACTTTCCTTAAAATTGGCCATCGATTTCAGAAAATGTATTAACTGTGCTTATTATAAAGATGGGAATTCAGTTCTACTATCCCTATTCATGTGGAGGTTTAACAATAAAATACAATAAGGAGTGTAATTAAAGGGACTATAATATCTAAATTTTCTTGCTCCTATTCAGTACTAGTTAAAGACCAGGGAAAAATAAGGTGTCTCTTCATTGTCTTCTGTTTCTGGTAGTTAGAATTGCTGTATTATAAAACCTGCATGCAGATACTATACTTAGTGATAACACCTTTGTAATAAATTAGTGATTGATGATAAAAGGAGAGATATGTATTTGTCTATACATAATGTGAAAATCAATGATTTTTATGATTGAATACTTGAGAGACCTTGTTTAGATTCTTCACGGCTTATGTATGATGCCAAAGGTCATAAAATGCAATAGCTCATTAGTATGAGCAAGATAGTAGGAGAAGCACCCTTCCAGAAAGCACGTGGGTCAGTAGACAAAATAGGAAACTTGCCCTTTCTGAACTTCATCCCATCTAGCACTTTAGAACACATAAGAGCAACTTAAATCTCTTACCTTGTGTCCTACATTTAACTATGTAGAAAACTGCAGGGAAATTAATTTTCTAACCAGGAGTTTAGGAAGATTTCTATTTTTGTCACTTGTCTGATTTATTCAGATTTTATAGAATGAACTTATGCTTCTTTCATAAACAAGAGAGAATTACGGCATTTAAGATTCTCCCTTTCACTTAACATATATAACTATTTCAACAGACACCAAATTATCTTTAGGTCTTTAAGGTTATTATAATGTTAATAAATTCCTAGGGAGTAACATATTACCTTTTTAGTACTTTAAAATTATAATCTGGACAGAGTCTGCTCTATTAGAAATGCAGTATCAAGTACCTTAGAGGCACGATTAATAGATTTTTTGGTCCCCCCCTTGAGGAAAAAATAGGAAATTTTCACAGAAAAAAATTAAATAGTATTTTACGTAATCATGCAGTTATTGTAATTGTAACTGTACTTGGTTGATAGCTCGAAGTTATATTCATGTTCTAAGATGTGATCGATTTTCTGGGTGCACAGAGATCCAGACAAACGATATGAATGAAAAATTCTAGTAAAAGAAAAATTTGAGAATCCCGATCAATAAAAATGGCCTCTTTATTTTATAAGAGCTATAAAGAAGAAAATGGCAACAATATCCAGTCTATACAATTCACAGAATATGACCTAATGTTTTTAGTAAACTTAGAAGGCTATAGCCAGGGTCTCAGCAAAACTTCCTTGCATAATCTCATTTTATCTTTACTGCATTGTGAAATAGTTAGTTACTCCAAGGGTTTGAATAGAAAGTCAGTGTTTAAAAAATAATGACAGCAACATATGTACAAATATGCTCGATACATTTGATGTATGGAGGACTGAGCCCTGGTGGCATAGTGGTTGAGTGCGGGACTGAGGCCCACTGGTTCAAAACCAGCAGCAGCTCTCCAGGAGCAAGGCTGGGCGTCCCACTCCCACCAGAGGTCAGTGATGCCCCCCCCCAAAAAACCCCACAATTGATTTATGGAATGTTATAAAAGCTATAAGAGCCCACAATAAAATGATTTAAGAAAAAATATCTATTTATTACCCTCTTCTGTTCTTAGATTTTGAAACTGATACTTAGACCTAATTTTTCACTTGGCAAATGTACACAGGTAATTACAAGACTGAAGAGGGATTTGTACCATTTTCTAGGTAATTTTTGAGCCCATTCTCTAAATCATTATTACCATTAATTATATATTAATACTAGTGGGTCAAAATTATAAGCTTTATTTACCACTATTTTAGATAAAATTTTATTCCCAATCAACATAGTGAAATTTTAATATCTTATAAATGGTTGTCTAAAAGGAATGATGAAATATAGATTATTCTCTTTATAATTCATATATTCACATATGCATTTATACATAAACCAATCACTTGATTTGCTCCTTTGCTAATTAATTCCTATTTTCTGAGGAGCATACCCTGATGCCCCAAAATTCTTCTATTGATTGGTCAATGACAAGGTCAAATAATTAGTCCTTAAGCTTACTTTGGGAACAGATTCCTTTGTTTTTCTTTGAAAATAAACCCTGTTGAAAAGTGCGGGTCTTCTGTCTTGATCTTTAATTGTACATGTAAACATAGACCATTGCTGCCGAGGAATGTTCCAGTTTGCCTACTGCCAGTCTCCCAAGTGGTTGTCCAGAGTATCTTGGTAATGCAGTAAGTTACTAGGTCTCCCAACTTAAAATAATGAAGGTAGAAAGATAAAATCATGACGTTGTCATCCTTGATGCTAGACTCATTTCCAAATTGTTCTCCCATCCTATCAATTTTCAGACTAGTTTAATTATTGATATTTGTTTGTCAGGTATGATGCAGTTATACAAATTGATTTATAATCATGGCCTATTATTGAATGGAATAACCAAGAATCAATAATTTTTTTCTAAAAATAGTGACTTTCTTGTCCATAATGTTAAGATTTACTGAATTCCTGCCATCTGGGTAGGAGACTTCTGGGCAAGCCCATACTTGATATCCTCCCATACTGAATCTGAAGAAGATGTATCTCTTTGAGCTCTGATATGATTTCTCTTGCTACATGCCATCGAGTCAGTTCCAGCCCATAGTGCCCTTGTGCACAACAGAGGGAAACACTACCTAATCTTGCGCCATCCTCACAATTGTGCCAATGCTTGAGCACGTTGTTGCAGGCACAGTGGCAATCCATCTTCTTGAAGGGCTTCTTTTTCTATGCTCCTCTACTGAACCAAAGATGACACAGGGACTAGTCTCTCCTGACCTCATGTCTAAATTAGGCAAGACACAGGCTTACTATCCTTGCCCCTAAGGAGCACTCTGACAGTATTTCTTCCATTAGGACTCTTAAATCTCTTATCACAATCCATACGTCCCTCTAATGTGTCAATTACATGTACAAACACACCACCACCATCATTTTCAAAGCATTTTCAAAGCATTGTCTTCCTTGATATCAACTCTACATTTATTCCCCCCCACTTACCTGCCTACCCTTCCTCACAAACCCTTGATAAGTTATAGATTATTTTTTCCTCATCTTACATCATGCTCCATCACCTGTCATCCACTTTTCCACTATTTGTCCCCCAGGGAAGGAGTTCTAGTTTGACCCTTGTCCTCAATTTCTCCTTTTTCCTTCCATCTTCCCTAATCCTCCAGGTATCTCTATACTCCTGGTTGGCCCTGAGGGGTTTATATATCCTGGATTCCCTGTATTGTGGGCTCTTATCTGTAGCAATGTGCATACTCTGGTCTAATCCGACTTGTAAGGTAGAATTGATGTCATGATAGTGTGGTGAAGGAAGTACTGAAGGACTAGAGAAAAGTTGTGTATTTCATCAGTACTATACTTCACCCTGACCAGCTCATTTTTTCCCGGTGACCCCCTCTGTGAGGAGATATCCAATGTCTCCAGATGGGTTTTGTGTCTCCACTCCATGCCCACTCCCTTCATTCACATTGGGAATGGTCTTATTCTGGGTCTTAGGTGCCTGGTGCCTGACATCATTGATATGTTAGCAGTACTTTTAATAATCTTCTTCAGCACCACAATTAAAATACATTGATTTTTCTTAGGACTATTTTTTTCTTCTTTTAATGTCCAACTTTTTTTTTTAAAAATCATTTTATTGGGGCCTCATACAACTCTTATACCAATCCATACATTAACCCATTGTGTGTCAAGCACATTTGTGCATTTGTTGCCTTCATCATTCCCAAAACATTTGCTTTCTACTTAAGCCCTTGGTATCAGCTCCTTATCCCCTCTCCCAGCACCCCTTCCCTCATGAACTCTTGATAATTTATAAATTATTATTATTTTGTCTTAGCTTATACTGTCTGATGTCTTCCTTCACCAACTTCCCTGCTGTCCATATCCCAAGGAGGATGTTATATATAGATCCTTATGATCAGTTCCCCCTTCCTGCCCCACTTTCCCTTCATATTCTGGTATCACCACTCTCAGCACTGGTCTTGAAAGGATAATCTGTCTTGGATTCCCTGTGTTTCTGTGTTTCCAGATTCTATCTGTACCAGTGTACATCCTCTGGTCTAGCTGGATTTATAAGGTAGATTGGGCTCATGAGAGTGAGGGTAGGGGTAGGAGAAGCACTTAAGAACTAGAGGAAAGCTGTATGTTTCATCACTGCTACACTGCACCCTGACTGGCTCATATCCTACCTGTGACCCTTCTGTAAGAGGATCTTCCATTACCTACAGGTGGGCTTTGTTTCCCAAATCTGTATCCTTCTCATTTACAATGATACATTTTCGGTTCTTTCATGCCTGATACCTAATCCCTTTGACATTTTGTAGTCACATAGGCTGGTGTGCTTTTCACATGTGGGCTTTGTTGCTTCTGAGCTAGATGGCCACTCATTTACCTTTAACCCTTTAAGACTCCAGATGCTATATCTTTTTATAAGCAAACAACATAGGCTTTCTTTATCACATTTTCTTATGCACACATTGGTCTTTTCTTCTTTTCATTGTCCAACTTTCACATGGATGAGACAATTGAAAATACCATGGCTTGGGTTCGGCTAACCTTATTCCTAGATTTTCAATTCTGTAATGAGGTCTTGTGCAGAAGGAGCTAATGCAAAACCACGTATGATCTCTTCAGTTCTGCTTTCATGATTTTGATTGTGGTCAATGATTGTGGAACAAGCAAGAAAAAATCCTTGAAAACTTCAAATTTTTCTATGTATATCATGATGTTTCTCACTGGCTAAGTTAAGAGGATTTTGATCTTCTTTATAATGAGTCATAATCCATACTGAAAGCTGCAATCTTTGATCATCAGCCTGTATCGCAAGTTCTCCTCTTTAGCAAGTAAGGCTTTGTCTTCTGTATAAGTTGTTAATAAGATGTCCTCTCCCCCAAATGCTGCATACTTCCTCATATAACCCACCTTCTCTGATTTCTTGCTCAGTACACAGATAGAAAACTCATGGTGAGGTAACACAGACAGACCTGATGCACACCTTTCCAGTTTTTAAATCATAAAGTGCAGTTTTCCCTTAATCTGTTCTCACAACTGCCTCTTGATCTATGTACAGTTTAATCATAAGCACAATAAGGGGTTCTAGAATTTCCATTATCCTCAAGTAATTCATAGTTTATTATGGTGCACACAACCAGATGTCTTTTCAATGTCAATAAAACACAAGTAAACATATTTGTGGTACTCTCTGCTTTCATCCAAAACACATCTGGCATCAACTATGATGTCCTTTTTCCAAGTGCTCTTCTAAATTTGGCCTCAACCTAGCAGTTCCCTGCCAACGAGTTGCTATAACCTTTTTGGATGATCTTTAGCAAAATTTTGCTTGAATGTGATATCAGTGATCTTTTTCTATAATTTGAGCATTCTGATGAAGTAACTTTCTTTGGAATAAGCACAACTATGGTTCTCCTTCAGTCAGTTGACCAAGTAGCTGTCTTTCAATTTTAGATAAATCAGTTTCCAGCATTTCACCAGCTTGCTTAAACATTTCAATTGGTACCAAACAAATCCTGGAACCCTGCTTTTGCTCATGCATTTACAGCAAGGTGAACTCTTCTCTCCAGCACCATTTAGCTGTGAGATTGTGGAACTGCAATGGTTTGCATCCATTTCTCCCATGTTACAAACTACATAAAAGAATCTCCTATCTTTAACAGAGAAATACATGTAGTTGAGAAGGAGAGAGAGAAAGACCAAATTAAAGCAAAATTTTTAAAGCTATCCCCTCCCTAAGGAGCAGTTCTTCTCTGTCCTAGAGGGTCAGTATGAGTCAGAATGGACTTGATGGCCTTTGTGGTCTACTTCCAATATAATAAGGACATCGAAAGTCATACAGAAAACAGCTCTATTCAAATACATATGAGGTGTCTATGTGTGGCAGTCATGTGCTTATGCTAATTTTATGATTGAAAAGTAGGGGTGGAGTCTAGCCTGTTGATCTGGAGATAGCCATTGAGTAGCCAATGAGGCCTCTGTGTAGGCATGGCTTTCTCCTGATACGTCTGGGAAATCTCGCAATATTTCCCTCGTGAAGATGAGAAGCTATCCCCGCAGCTGTTGGGAGTTAGTCTCAGAGACAATTAATCACAGACAAGACAAGATGGCAGTGTCTGAGAAGCTGGAGGAGCCGGCAGAGAGACCCCATGGCTTCTCCCTGCCAGAGGAGCCAGACCTTCTCCTCCTTCAGAGGAGCCAGACCTCTGAAGCTGGGGTGGCCACATGGAGACCTCTGCCAGCGATGAGTTGCTTCTGCCACCACCGGATGCTGTTGATGGACCTTGAGCCCTGGAAGCAAGGAGCCATATGGAGATCTCTGCCAGCCTTGAACTCTGCACCCACTGACCTGTGACTTTGTGAGTCGGAAGGAGACTTTATAGACTGATTTCAGACATATGTGTTAATATTGGACTTACGACTTTGTGCTGGACTGGGCTGCGATGTTTTTTCAATGTCCCATTTCTCTTGTATATAAACCTTTTCCTTATATCCATATGCGTGTCTATGAAATTTGTTCCTCTAGCCTGCCCGTACTGACACACCATATTTTGGCAGAGACTGAATGAGACTGCCTTTGATGTAAACTGGATTTTTGTGATATTTCTGAATGACTGTTAAACATTTGTCTGAGAGTCAATAAATGTCTTTTTCCTCTGAAGAAGGCTCAAATGGCTTTTCCAGAAAAGAAAATAGGAAAGGAGGAGAAATGCACTGAAACTGAGTCAAAGGTTATTGTAATATTTTTGGCCAACATTAGCATTCTAATAGCTGTATACTATATTTGTCTGCCTGACATAAAAATAAGCATAATCATAAAAGTCATCAAGAAATATGTTGATTTAAAATTAAAACACTGGAACTGACAGAAATCTCATGGATTTACTCTATTGTAAGAGAATAATATTAGCTATTTTTTCATCTGTATACTCCTGACTATTTCAACCCAATCATGATTTTGTGAATCCCTGCACATTCCCCAAAATTGAAACAGCATATTCTTCAATGCCTGTCTTCCTTCTGGCTACATGGTACTCTGACATCACGGCCAAGAAGTATAACCCTTCAGTGTACTTGAATACACTGATGGGATTTGGGCAGGGGTCAAGGGCATTGGAGTCATCCAAGCTAGAGACTCAGATGCCTTACTGAGCCCTAGATGTGTCGAAAATAAGGGAGGAGAATTGTTAGAATGCTCATTCTTTGGGCTCTACTTCCAATTCTGAAGGTAGAGGTCTTTTGACAGTGTTCCTGAGTAATGCTATTGCTTACTTCCAATTAAGGTAACTTCCCATGTATTAATTTGTTTTTTGATCCAACAAGGATAAAAATAACTCCTCCATGGAATCTGGGGCATTTTAAAAAATAGATTATCTTGTGGCTGGAACAGTGTAAGCACTCAATAAGTATGCCTTATATAAATGAATTAATGAGGCATATGTCATCTTTCCACCACAAGATGACTAAAGTGTGTTGTGAGTTTTGTTGGAACAAGGAAACAAAGGAATTCTTGGTACTCCCCTGCATTCCTTTAAAAGTTAACACTGGTTGTTGAACAGAGCTTTTTGTAATCAAAACAATTTTGATAGTAACATAGCTAGAAAATTAACTTATCTGACTCTAAGACACTTTTTGTGTCATTGTGTATTTTACTATTTACCCACCCTATGTGGTGCAAGGTGGAAGTAATTAATTCTGCAGGCTACAGAGTAAAATAGGATGTTTAAAGCTGTCAGACAATTTTTCTATCTTAGAGAATTTTCACTTATATGTTGTTTGTGCTTAGATATTGTAGATCTGATCGGACCAGAGCTGATTATGTCTCATGAGAGCAAGAATAAAAGTCAGTTTTTCTCATCACCACAGCTTCAGTGCCTAATGGATAGAGTGTGACATGTGAACTCTTTCCAAATTTGGTTAAATTTGACCAAATATTCTTTGTAGACAAAATTAACCTTCCTCACCTGAAAGATGTCCATGCCCCAATTCCTTGAATCTGTGAATATATCACCTTACAAGACAAAAGGATATTACAATCATGACTAAATCATGGCTTTTTAAATGGGGTGGTAATTCTGGATTATCCAGATAGGATAATCACAAGAATACTAAAAAAACAAGAGGGAGAAGGTCAGACGAAAGTGAGAGTCAGAAAAGGAGACTAGAGGGAAAAGCAGAGGTTAGTGTAATGTGGTTGAAGATGGAGGATGGGGTCACAAGGCAAGGTGACCTTGGGAAGCTAGACAATAAAGTATTGTCTACCCTACCCTTCAGAAGGAATGCAACATTCTAGCACTTTGATTTTAACCCAGCACACTCATTTCAGACTCTGAACTTTTGAGAACTTTAAAATTATTAGATTTATATTGTCCAAAGCCAGTAAATTTATGTCACTTTGATGCAGTACTCATTGGAAATAAAACAATGGCACAGCTAGAAGATCTTTTGAACTAGAGAGCATTAACTAGGATCACATAAACATGAGGAAGTACAGAAGTTCCTCAGTTTTCCTTCCACCGTAAAATTGAACATGTTGATGGTGATTCATTCCTAGCATTTGTTTTTAAAACACACACGAGTGCACAAAAAAGAAAAAAGAAAAAGTACCACTCTGATTAAACTCTGTGCCTCTCTTTTTTTCATAGATTTCCAGTAAGCAGCAGAAGACTGAGTGACTACGCATATGTGTACAGAAATATTGCTCACCACAAACAGATCAACTCTTTATTCTTATTTTCCTTTGGGGACACACCCCTCCCCCAGTCCAGAGCTGTAGGACTTTGTTTACAATGCCAGGGCCAAATTACCCAAGGAGTAAATTAAGCAAGCCTATTTGTGCCTGTTTCCTAATTTGTACTGAACAATTACACCTGGGTTTGAAAAACATATGAAATTATGCAGAATCTTATCAGTAAGCATAAAACTATTGACAATCTTTCTTTGTAGGTCCTCCATCCCTGTCAAAGATTGTAAATTTGCAAATCAGCTGTGATTCTGTTGGCAGGAACTGTGGGGTTGGAAAGAAGACAGGTGCCAGACTTTGAATAAAGGCAGAATCTTTAAGGAGTTGAAAATATGTGAAATCGTTCATTACAGATTAGTTAATAAATTTAAGTGAATATGTATCTACCTGTGTAATCTGGAAATATTAGCACATTAGAATGTTCTAATCAGTTGACTACATGATTGACTCAAGTCAGCCCAATGAAATTTAGTCTTATATTTTTAGTTTTGATAAAGGTAAAATACAGGCCTGGGATAGATAGTCACTTTCTTTGTCTTCACACTGAAAGTTGCTATCTGTTTGAACAGAACAAAGGCATACCTTGCATAAAATCAGGAAAGATGTGCATCAGGGTAACACCCTCTTATAAGATATATAAGAAAGACCTGCAAGACTGCAAGATGGACTCACACATAAGATCAGTTGTGAGAATGACACAGGACTGGGCAGTGTTTCATTCTGTGGTTCACAGGTCCAGGGCACATAACAACAACAATCTCAGAAAGAAAAAGGAAAAAGTGATCGTTCAATGACAAGCATTAGCAATGGATGGAGAGAGGTTGGAGGATGGGAAAGGAGAGAATTACAATGTGGGAAGAGGGACAGAAGGATAAGAAGCTGAAAGGAGGGAAGGAGTTGAGGGAAGAGAAATGAGAGAGAAGAACCAGAGAGTGACACTGAACTTGTCCACACACATCAATCCCTAGAACCTCCTCAGTTACACCAATGATTATTTCCTTGGTGGCTTTAAATGCAGTTGAACTGGGTGCTTTGTGACATGAAGAGCTCTATCCCTAACTTAGCACACATCGCACACATGCACTAAGATCAAAAGAGTCTGAGGCAGGTTCAGAGCCCTAGCTGGATTTGGGATGGTGAAAGTTACCTGTCCCTTCTTCCTTGACTTAATGTTCTTATGTAGAGAAAAAACCTCAGAAAAACAAGAATATTGTGCCTACTTAGGACAATGCTAAAAAGAAAACACACAAAAAAACCCATGATGTTCACCCATCTAGAGATCCCCAAACCTAACAACCAATCCCACGGCCACAAAGTCTCTTCCAACTCATCTGAACCACAGGACTGCAGGACAAAGTAAAACTGCCCCCTGGCTTTTCCGAAGCTGTAAACTTTTACAGGAGCATAAGGCTTCTTGCATATCCAGCAAAGTGGCTTGTGGTTTCAAACTGTTGACCTTACATTAAGGAAGTCAACACATAACCCCCAGACTCCAAGGCATAATGAGAGGTTGAGATTTTGAATGTAGTATTTCATGGAGAAGGAATTTTAAGTCAGACTTTATCAGGACCACAAAAGTGACTGTATCCTCTAAACTGAGACACGTTGCAAATGAAAAGTAGGCATAATATTGATACCAGGGCACACAGAACAAACCAGACTGATCCTAGTAAATATGCTACCCAAAATGTATGTGGCAAAGACACTGGTTTGGGGTTCAGAAAGACTGGAGCTCAAAGTCTGTCCCATTCATGACTGGCCTGTGGGTGTTGTAGCTGTGGATCCTTCGTTTCCTCATTTTAAAATTGTGGGATAAATGAGGAGGGGTTGGAACAGAGACTCACAACCCATCTGTAGACAATGCGATGCCCCCTCACAGAAGGGTCGCAAGGAAGGGATGAGTCAACCAAGGTGCAATATGGCACCACTGAAACACACACTATTCCTCTGGTTCATTGAGACTTCCTTACCACCACCACCCCCACTCTCACCCCCCAGTCATGATCCCAATCTTGCCTTTCACTGAAAGTTAGACTGGACCATGTGCACAGGTATAGATTAGAGCTCCTGACACATGGAATCCAGGTCAGACAAACCCCTCAGGCATATGAATGGGAGTTAGCAATAACAGGAGGGTAGGCAGAAGGTAGGGAGAGGAGTGTAGAAGAAACCATGGGGAAAGGGGAAAAGTGATCAGTGGTAAATATGGAAATAATAATAATTTATAATTTATCAAGGGGTCATTAGGGGTGAAGGGGGGAGGAGAGGGAAAGAAGAGCTGATACAAAGGACTCCAGTAGAAAATACATGTTTAGAAAAGAATGATGACAGCATACATACAAATATGCTTGATACAATTGATGTATGGGTTGTTATAGGAGCTACAAGAGCCCCCAGTAAAAGGATCTTTAAAAAAAATGTGGGATAGAATAATCCCCTATGGTGAGCACCAACAGCTCTAAAGAATATGCAAGCACTTACCAACAATAAAGTCCTGTATGGGTTCGCTTACATTTTATTTATTGAAATCTGGTTTTGTTAGAAGTGAGGCAGGAAGGAGGAGCCCACAGCACTGAAGAGAGACAGGAAGAACAAAGGATGAAAGGTGGCCCAGGGAGACTGAGGAACATGGAGCGTGAGGTTTATTTTCTGTATATGTACTTTTGGGATTTTGTTTTTTTGGGTTTTTTTGCTTGTGGTGGGTCTCCTTAGGCTCTTCTTGAAAGCAAAGGGCACCACCTAGAGGTGCTGGAGCCACATTGGACCATGCTGGCACTGCTTTTGAATCTGGTGTAATAAGGGCATTTTATAAAGCTTTTCCATCCAGGAAATTGATTATTGAGCTGCCCACCTCCACAAACTGGAGTGAACTCTGGCCCTATTCAGATCTATTTAAGTATCATGTGACTCTTTTCAGAAAAAGCTTCTTATTCAATGTCTGTTTAGACTTTATTAGTTAGAGACCTGCCTGTGGACCCCAGTTCTCCCAGCAAGAAGCTATGGGATCTTAAGGAATTCTCTTAGACTTTGAAATGTGTTCTCCAAGTTAAAGGCATGGAGAGAGTATTGTGTTGTGTAACTTGAAAGTAACCCCTGGTCCCACTAGTTGCCCTGGGACTATTATTCATGCTGCTAACTCTTTGTTTCCTCAGCTGATAGCACCTACCTCATAAAATGGTTACAGACATAAAGTAAGATGCTGAGTGAGCATTTCCCCTACCCCCCCTCTACCCCCCCACCCCGCACACCTGGCTAATGGAATCTGTGCTCTGTAGCTGATTCATTCTGCTCCCAGGGCTCCTCTTAGCCATAAGCTTCTATAGTTAAAATAATTTAGGCTGAAATTAATGCAACTGGGCATTATCTCACTTCTAAAATGTGTGTGGTCATTGATTTAACAAGAACAAAACAACATTCAGCTCCTTAAACTCAGAGTTCTAACTCTGGTTCTCCCCTCTGTATACTGACTTCAAAGATGCTGCTTTGCCAATTACTCGTGTGTGGATCCATGGCTCTGCACAACCAGAAAACCTAGTTAGCACCAGAGCAAGCTGAAGTCACCAATAAAAAGAAAGTATCCAAGGAGAAGCCCACCCAGTTCCAAATAACCCCCATCTCTTAATTCTATGCAAATTGGAATTTACAATGGAAATGAGTCTTGTGATATGTATGTTATAAACTCACTATGGCTAAGTAAACATATTCCTTTTGCATTTGCATATACTGCATTTTAATTAGAAGTGTTCTTGATGGGATACTCCACACTTTTAACTTTTTTTAATTTTGTAAATGCAGTTATTGTTTTCAGTTTCTGGCACATCTTCAATATTAGTTATGGCAAGACACTTTCACTTAGGGATTCTTAACATATTTTTCTAACACATAAATTTATCATTTGTATTATCTCATCACTAATCTTACTTTCGAAAATTAATTGAAACTCAGTACATATTCTATAATATATGCTAACTTGAAATCCAGTACAAATTGTAGGACTTAACTAACAATACCCTGGGTCAAAAAATACACAGAAATTTCAGGCTATTTGAAAATTTTGTTTCCAATCATACAACTTCATCAATTCAAATATGATTAAGTATTGTGTTCAGTCTCTTAGAGTTGTGCATGCATGATTTCTCACTAACTGAGCAGTTATGTAATCTCCTGTCAACTTGAACGAAGGGTTGAAGTCTAGCCTGTCAACTAGGTCATAGCCAATCATGCCTCTCTTTGGGTATTATTTCCTTCAAGGTTTCTGGGAACTCCTGTCTTCCTCCCTCAGGGTTGGACACACTTTCTGTCTCTCTCTGTCTCTCTGTCTCTCTCTCTGTCTCTCTCTCTCTCTCTCTCCTTTGTCTCTCTGTGGAAAACCCACACTGAGCTATGCTGATGGCTTCAGAGCCTTGGAGCTTGGAGGAGTCATACGAGTGCCAAGATGCTTCCACTGCCATTGGATCCATCCATTGACCTGTGAACCTCCAGTGCATGTGCTGCACAAGTCTACAAAGGAATTTATAGGCTAGTATTGGACAAAGAGGCTAATTTCAGACTTATGGACTTGATCTGGACTGGTCTAGGATGTTTACTCAATATGCAATTGCTCTTTTATATGAAGCACTTTCTTATAAACACACATGAGTGTTTATGAATTTGTATCTCTAGTCAACCCAAACTAATATACTAGCATATGGGGATTCTTTTGAAAGTGAGAAGATATAACACTAATAAGGAAGGTGTACTGCCTTTTCTTCATCTGTTAAACTTGCTCTATGGAGCACATTCGATTATCACAATTGACTCATACCTGAAGGGTTTCTCTAGTGCTTAAAAGTGGATGAGCATGTGCTAGACTTTTAAAATAAACTAAAAGAGAAGAAAAGATCAAGGAACAATTTGTCTCTTAGAAAATAACTGCTCTGGGAATCTTCAACTCTATTCATTTAAAACCGTCTTTAGAAACCTCTATTAAAAATAGATAACATCTGAAGCTTTGCAAACTCACACACAAAAAGCATTCTTCTCTATGTTAGCCCTTCTATCCATTTTCTAGGGCTGACAATAAAGAGTATCAAAAACCAAGTGACATTATAAGAACAAACATTTATTGTCTCCTTTCCAAAAATTGGGAGTCCAAAATCAAAGTGTTGGATCCTGTTACCCTTGAGGGAACATCACTTCCAAGTTTCTCTACCTTCATCTTAGTCTGGGTGCTCTCTTTCTATGTGTCTTCTTCTTTAAGTGTAATACTCATATTGAATTGAGACCGACTGTGCTCAGGTATGAACTCCTGTTAGCTAATGCCATTGTTAAAGACCCCATTTCCAAACAAGAGCAAATGTATAGGTATGCTACGAGTTAGGGGAGCCCTGGTTGCATAGAGGGTTACATTTTGGGCTATTAACCATGAGGTTAGCAGTTCGAAACCAACAGGTTTTGAAAGATACAGCCTTCTGCTTTAGTAAACTTTTATTTATAGTCTTGACAACCCCATGAACAGTTGAATTTTACCATAAAGGTTCATTATCAGAATGGACTCAATGGAAATGAGGGGTGTATGATTTAAACATATCTTTTGGAGTTACACAATTAATCAATCCCAGTACAAGTCATATTTATTTATACAAGTCATATTTAAACACTAAATGTATAATATTTAAAAATAGCATGTAAATTTTGGTAGTAGTTTCTATTTGTGTCCATTTGGATTCCTAATCCAAATTGGACCCCAAATCCATCACTGGATCCTTAACCCAAATCTCACATTGACAAAAGGAAGAAGACATATGGTGATCAATAAGGAACATGCAAATTGTTTAATAACAATGCTGACAAAACTTATTGCAAACAGACACACAAACCCATATGTGCCAGTTCTGACTATGTTGTGATTTGAGATTAAAGCAGCTGTGGCAGTCATGTGCTTATGTTAATTTTATAATTAAAATGTAAGGGTGGAGTCTGGCCTGTTAATCTGGAGATAGCCATTGAGTAGCCAATGAGGCCTCTGTGTGGGCATGGCTTTCACCTGAGACTCTTGGGAAATCTCACTGTATTTCCCTTGTGAAGATGAGAAGCTATCTTCCCCAGTTGTTGGGAGTTAGTTTCAGAGATGAATAATCACAGGCAACACAGAATGGCAGCGTCTGGGAGGCTGGAGGAACCGGCGGAGAGACCACACGGCTCTGCCCTGATGGAGCCAGACCTCTGAGGCTGGGGCAGCCAAATAGAGGCCTCTTCCAGCGATGAGTTGCTTCTGCCACCACGGGATGCTATTGATGGACCCTGAGCCCTGGAAGCGAGGAGCCATGGGGAGACCCCTGTCGGTGCCAGGACTCTGTAGCCACTGACCTGTGACTTCATGAGTCAGAGGAGACTTTATGGACTGATTTCAGGCATATGGGTTAATATCGAACTTGTGACTTTGGGCTGGACTGGGCTGGGATGTTTTCTCAATGTCCTGTTCCTCTTGAATATAAACCCATTCCTTATATCTATATGTGTGTCTCTGAAATTTGTTCCTCTAGTCTCCCCGGACTGACACAGCAGCTGGCAATTGACTTTTTGGAAACCACATAATATTAGAAAAGGAAACATTCTGGGAATGTTAAAAATTCTAGAGAATTCTTAAAGTCAAGATTGATTGAAAATGTAATCTAAAAAAATGGTTTAACTTTGCTTGGCCTCAGAATCCAGATACATCAAAAAGCAGATAGTTTTTTTTTGGAATTGTAGCACAAGGTATGTTCTTTTTACTCATGCATCCTGGTGGATAATGGAAGGGTTTTTATAATTAAATTTTGTAATTAATTCTATAATATGATTTTATAATTGAAGCATAATAACTATTAAATAATCATTATGATCTATTTTAGTCTTGGTTCTATAAGTGGTAAAAAACTGTAAAATGCTTTGCCATTCAACAGTACATTTCAGAAAAATATAAATATTAGATAGAATAGAAATAACTGTCAGATTCATGCATTTGGATATCTGAAAATATGCAGATAGTAAGCACACCAAAAAGATCCTGCCAAATGTTTAGGAAATGTTTTCAGCTCTGTGCCATAAGAAGTCTGGCTTATACTTGTAAAATGCATGAGGAGATGTAATTTACTGCTCAACATAACTCTGGATTTGTTGTAATATTGTTCTCATTTTGAAATCTGACTTCTGAGGATACTTCTGGGATTCCAGTTCCCTGTAAGAGCCTTTTGACTATTTAAATGAGACTCAATTTCAATTATACCTCCAAATAGTTATTCAGTGACCTTCTGTTTCTTAAGGGGGGAAATATCCTACAAAATCACTTCTTAAAAACTGGCTGGCACAATTTTTACAGGAATTGATATTGTTTCATTTTAAGTACAAATTTTCACCTTTTAGATGATATCTATGAAAACTTCATAATGTACCTTAGTTTTCTTATAAGTATCAGTCAAACCTATGACCACTTAGAAGCTGCTGACTACCAGAGACCCCATAGGGTAGAGGAGAACTGTCCCATAGATTTTCAGAGTTGTCAAAGTTTTGGGAGACAAACTGCCATAATTTTCATTGATAGAGGGTTGGTGGGTTTGAACTTTAGCCTAACTACAGTGCCAGCAGGGGACCTACCAATTACAGGATCTCGAAGGAAGAAATTCTATATAATTTCTTGATTAATATTTTAGTTTTACTCACCATCACAAAGAGAAGAGTTTCATTTATTTTTAATATTTCTTTCAGATTATCCACATGCATATTTTCTGTTGGCCATACTATGTGATCTCACTTCAATGGATAATTTAGAAATACTCATGGTCACTCATTGGAGACTAGGTCTGCCTCTTGAATTTAGTTGATCCTTCCCCAATGTTTCAGTGCTCATAAATTACCCTCAAGTTTCACCCCTGTCAAGATAGTCTATGCTCTCAAGCCAAGGCTCCTCATGAGAAAATAACAGTTATTAATAGCAATACAAGTGTTGAGAAGATCACATCCTATTTCAACATTAAATATTTTTGTAGGTCACATTTTTCCTTCAGAAGTATCAGAGAACTGTCCTTAAAGAGAAAAAAAACTAAATAAGAGAAACTAAAACACAAAGCCAGCTTTAAGAATAAAGAAAATAATATATTGGTTCCTCTCCCCAAAATTCTATGTAATTCTCTCCTTCCATCTACTTATTCTTACAAGACAAGAAATAGTTTCTTTCTTGATTAGAACCTGACCTCATTCATATTATAAACAAGGTCCTTCTAGAAGTTACTTAGGAACCAGGACAATATTTTCTGTATAAATATTAGAATTACTATTTTACTTTTAATATGTATATGTACTAATACATTAAGATATATACATATATTAAGTTCAATGAAAACTATGGAATCTGGTTGACCAGTTAAACTCAAGACAGAGAAATCAGATCTGAAGGTGCTGGTGTGGGTATTCCAAGAGTAACCTTGATAGATTTTTCTCAAGGACACAGTACCATCAAGGAGAGTTATGGGGAAGAAGTTTTAAGAAAATTGATAACTGGATAGTCGATAAAAGGTCCAGAAAAGTTGCTGTGAGAATTTCTTCCCCAATCACAATATACCTGTTTATTCTTAAAAGAGCAGTGAGGGCCATCTGATAAGAATTCCATTGAGAAGACTTACCCTAAACAGCCAATGTTCCTGTTCTTGCCCTCTCAGACATCATTTCCTTCCTCAAACTCAAAGAACATTTAAAAGGAACAGGAGATAAATTTCTCAAGGAAGTCAAATCAGCCATTTTGACAGGATATAAATCAAAGTGTGCAGGATTCTTGAGAAATGTTTGAGAGACAGGAAAGCTGCTTTCAGAAGTGGATAGACCTAGTGGAGAAAAAGTTGAAATCAAGAGCTTCCCATTTTCATATTTTTGCTTAATAAAGATATATGTGGGGGGGTTGTTTTTTTTTGGGGGGGTGGGCATCACTGCTCTCCGGTGGTGGGAGTAAGAGGCTCAGCCCCACTGCTGGAATTGAACCTCTGTCCCAGTGAGCCGCAGTCCCGCGCACAACCACTACGCCACCGGGGCTCAGCCCGATATATGTGTTTTTGCAGCAATACACACACATATCCCTTTGTGTCTCCAAGTAGATAATGAACTCTGAAAAGAATTGCTTTGCATTATTCATTTTACAATCTAGTATTTTTCATAGCATGTGGCACAAATATGGTACTCCATAAGTGCAAAACTAATTATGCCAAAGTAAATGCAATGGGGAGATAGTTTTCCAGCATTTAAACTTATTTTTTTTCAGACATTGCTAAACAGAAAACACTTTGGAGGTCATCTGCTTCTTTTATGTGTTACATATAAGAAAAGAAGTTACATATAAAAGAATATCGCAGGAATTGCATGGTTTGATCAAGAATGACCTACCTCCATTACCTTTATGCTTCCTTTCCATTTGCATTACTTCCTTCCATTTGCAGTACTGAATTAATTCCTGAACTCAGAGAAGTTGTCTTTATTGTGCTTGAATAAGAATTATGCTCAGGTTTGTAATCTACTTTCTCTTTCCATCCCTCAAAATTGGAACTAAAACAGAACTTCAGGAGACCTGGAGTGGCTTATGTGTTAAGCTGCAAATCACAAAGTCAGCAGTTTGAAACCACTAGCACCTCTGTGGGAGAAAAGTAAGGCTTTCTACTCCTTCAAAGATTTACAGTCTTGAAAAATCACAGGGAGAGTTGTACCCTGCTCTATAGTGTCACTTGGAGTTTTAATCAACCCAATGAAATTAAGAGAAAAGAATAGTTCATGTAACTTTCAAAGTATGGTTTCTAGATAATGCAGTAAAACCTGCAAAAACTGGAACTTGTGGAAAACAGAAACCTTAAGGAAAACTCAAATAGTTGTCATTAGTAGAGAGTAATAGAAAAGTACAGTAATCCCGAGTGCACCCTGGGAAAAGTGAAAAGCATTCAAGAGCCAGAAAAACAAGGCCTTCCTGCACAGTTCCAGCTATCACAGATTTCCCTGGAAAGAGTATGTGGAAGGGGAAAAAGGTAGAAATGAGGGAAGGAGGGAGGGAAGGAGGAAGGAAGGAAGGAAGGAAGGAAGGAAGGAAGGAAGGAAGGAAGAAGATTCTTTATTTTAAATCAAAAATAAGTACTTGCTGATTTTTGCTTTACTGTGGATTTGTTTTCTGCTGTTCTTAATTTTTGCTTTTAATTTGTTTATTTTTATTAGATTCTTTTCCTATTCCCTATCTTCTAATTTACTTTTTCTTGTAGAGATAATGGGTAATTATATTGCTGCCAGTGCTATTAAAAATTCATGTACTTTTTCCCCTATTTGGAACTTTAGAGTAAATATAATGACTTAATCTTATTGATGTTTATTGCCCTATGGCAATGCCTCATTTGCATGCATATTTTCTCAAATAGTTTTCTTGCCTGAGATTTGGGGATCAATTAGGTTATACTAATTTAAATCAATGGATATTATTAAAATAACAATTTCAGAAAATATTGATTCCAAACTTTCACTAAGAACTTAAGTATTATTTGTGTAATTTAATCATCCCAGAGAGATGATTCATTCACATCCGTAAGCTGCAGATTATGGAGGAAAAGGGCATAAAACTAATAGAATGGACTTACAGAAAATGATTTAGAAGAACATGGTCAAATTGAAAAAAATAAATTTAAAATCTGTCTTTTTAAAAAAAGAACATTAAAGTCCATTAAACTACCATGAAATGTATTACATTTCAGTATGAAATATGAGAATGATTTAAATGGAAGAATAATTTCAAATCATGTTCTTTTAAAATTACAAACATTTATTTTGTACCTGATCAGTCGCTACCTTACTATATATTATGTACAAAGGTAAACCCTAGGAGAAATCTGAAGGCCTTTAAATCACTGTCAGCTCTTTTTTAAGGCTAGTCAAATTAGTTGAGCTAAAAGTCCCTGGATTGTAATAGATAGTTGAGAGACCTACAATCAAATACAAAATGTATGTGCTAAAACTAATGCCAATGAGAAATGGTCCTACTGTCACTGTACCATATCACCCTCAATTTCCCTCTATCCAAACTAAGAGGAGAACATTGTGAGTCAAGGGAACCGAAATAGATTAAACAATTCTCTTTGTACATGAAAATTCTTAAGAAAAAACATGAGGTGACAATTAGTAAACCAAGAAGATGTGATGATTTTCTAGAGCCACGATTAAGCATGATAGGTAAGAGCATTGTATGTTATCTTATATTTTTGAAAACTGTGTAACAACTTCACCTGGATACTGTGTGATTTTAGGGAAAGAATCAGGTCTTCCTGTTACACCTTTGTTCCATCTCTAATGTGTAATAAATAGTATGGTTAAACTTCTTGGGCAAGTATGTGCATGCTATATAGTCTTTCACATAAATAAATTGATACATAAAACACACATAAAATTGACACATTTAAAGATGTTAGTGTCTTTTAGTATATTCAAATATTTGAGAGATCAACACACAATCAATTTCAAAAAGTGTTATGCCTCCAAAAGAAATTTCACTTCCTGACATACACACATGTGCAAAAGTCCTCCTGACCTGAAACCACTTACTTTGTAAAGACTTAAAATAATTATTCTGCTAGTCACACTTACCTAACCCTTATTAAGTCCTGGGATTTATGAGGATTCTTTGGAGTAAACAATTTGACTTTACCACATTCCAGAATAGGATTAAACTGTCTTAGGTCTGTTATATTGATCTTACTCATCATCTTCTTTCTAAATTTTCATATTGCCATTGCTATTTTCTCTTCTTATATTCTCTTTATT
Source organism: Nesogale talazaci (assembly GCA_004026705.1). Lineage (NCBI taxonomy): Eukaryota > Metazoa > Chordata > Mammalia > Afrosoricida > Tenrecidae > Nesogale > Nesogale talazaci. The sequence continues at coordinate 54,168 of PVJH01012198.1, forward strand.
ATGGTCAATATAAGTATCCTTATATCCTTCTGTTTCATTCACATTTCATGAGGAAGTAGTGGTAAATGTATCTGTTCAAAGCATCATGTATGACTACAAGTAATCTTATCATGACTGTTCACAGAGACCAATCCCACAACATTCAAGAACAAAAAAAGCAGGGGTGGGGGGGATGGTGTTAGTAGCTGAGAAGTCTTTTATCTCAAAAAAAATGGCATGGCTCCCATGGTGCCAAGTTATATAAGATCAGAAAATAAAATCACTTCAACAATATTCTTAAAAACCTTCTACTGAAACTCTGTTCCTTGAATCTGTAATGTTTCCCAGAAGCCTTGGTAAATGCAAAGAGTCCGTAGATCTTTTCATAGCATGAAGTGCACTAATTAGAGGGGAAAGCTTCAGTTATAAGAGTAGTGATTAAATCCAGTATCATACAGTACCACTATCTTGAAAACAGAAATTAAGACACACAAGTTGTTGGCTCTAACTTTATTTCCCATAAATGCAAGAGTGTGCATTAATATCACTGCAATAGAAAATGTTACAGAATATAAGCAGCATGGCCACTGCCATAAATATTCATGACTTCTGAATATGTTTCATTCAGTGCAAAGAGACACTTCCTATGAAGTACATTTGACCCATTCCTTCAATAACTGTGTGTTTGGGTCAATATAAATGCTTTGAAGTTACATATCTTAGGTGCGTTTTAAATATTTTGCTAATAGAATTTCTTACCAGAGACCAGAAAGTAAAACTATACTCTGGCTGTGAGATCCTGTCAATACCATCAAATAGCGGAAGTTGAAGTGGGGGAAGGAGAAATCTCAAAAAACTCTCTATATCATTTAAATCAACATCTCTTTTTTTAAGTTTAATTTTAATTTTAAACTTTATATCAATTTTTCTGACTTTAAAAAAAATGGAGCTAATTCAATTCCTAAGCCACAGGAGTCAGACCATGAGATTGTACCTTCTTTTCCAGCTGGAAGTAATTACCAAAGACAAAAATCCACATAATAAAAGATTACATGTGGTGTTTTATTGGCCATTGCTTTCTGAAAGGATGGACATTAGTATTGCTTAGTATTTATGAAGTTAAATAGAAAATCTTATAGAAAGTGACTAAACACAAGCTTTCAAATATTTTATTAAAATCCAGTTGCAACCGACAATGTTCTACAAATTGAAAACTTGCTAGCAGTATTGATAATATCATAACTAATTTCTATAAAAGAATTGCAAATCAAGCTATCAACTACAGTCATAAGATAAAATCAAGAAACCAACGGTAATATTCTTGATAATCACAACCAATTTTAAATTATACTTAATCAGACTAAGTATTAAGAAGTCAAATATTATAAAGTCATCTAATATGTAAGTATTATGGAAAACAAATTTGGTAATGTCCTTTTCCAGCACCACAGTTCAAATGCATCAATTCTTCTTTGCTCTTCTTTATTCAATGTCCAACTTTCACATCCACATGAAGCAATGGAGAATATCACGACTTGGGTCGGGTGCACCTTAGTCCTCAAAGTACCATCCTTGCTCTGCAACACTCTAAAGAGGTCTTAATTTAATTAGATTTACTAAATGCAAAGCTTCTTTTGATCTCTTGAGTGCTGCATCCAGAAGCATTGATTGTGGATCCTAGCAAGACAAAATCCTTGGAAATGTCAATCCTTCCTACATTTATCATGACGTTACTTATTGGTCCAATTCTGAGAATTTTTATTTTCCTGTCATTGAGTCACAATCAACGCTGAAAACTATAATCCTCTATCTTCCTCAGCAAATCCTTCGAGTGCTCCTCATTTTAAACAAGCGAAATGTAGTGTTATATGCATATTGAAGGTTGTTAATAAGCTTTTTCCAATCTAGATGCCATCTTCTTTATATAAACTAGCTTCTATAGTGATTTGTTGAGCATACAAATTTAACAAGTATGGTGAGAGAATACAACCATGACTCACACCTTTCCTAATTTTAAATCACACAGTCTACCTTTATTCTGTTTGCACAACTGCCTCATGATCCATGTACAAGTTCCTCATGAGCACACTGAAGTTTTCTAGAATTCCCATGCTTCTCAAAATTATCCTCAGTTTATTATGATCCACACAGTTGAGTACTTTTTCATAGTCAAAGAAACACAAATACGCATCTTTCTGGAATTCTCTACTTTTAGCCAAGATCTATCTGACATCAGCAATGATGTCCATTATTCCATGTCTTTTCCTGAATCTGGCCTGAAAGTTTGGCTGTTCCTGTCAACATATTGTTTTAACTGTTTGGGGGATCACCTTAAACAAAATGTTACTTGTGTAGTATATCAATACTTGTGTAGTATATATAGAACTATTGTTCTATAGTTTGAGCAATCGGTTAGATCACAAAATATGGATCTCTTTCAGTCAACTGGCCAAGTAGCTGTCTTCCAAATATACTGGTATAATTGACTAGATGCTTCCAGAGCTTCTTCAGCTTGCTGAAAGATTTTGAAGAGTATTCTGTCATTCCTGGAGCCTTATTTTGGCTAGTGCATTCAGTATGGCTTCAACTTCTTCCTTCAGCACCATTGATTCTTGCTCATATGCTTCTTCTTGGCATGGTAGAATGTTGACTAGTTCTTTTGGATACAGTATGCTGCACATTCTTTTCATCTTCCCTTGATTTATCCTACATTACTCCATATTGAATTATAAAATATATAGAATAGACAAATATATAAACAAAGGTTATGCATTGGGCAGCTAACCTCAGGGTCAGCAGTTCAATGCTCCCAGCCACTCTTGGAGAAAGAGAAGACTTTCTACTCCTGTAAAGAGCTATAATCTCATAAACCAGCTGAAGCAGTTCTACTCTGTCTTAGAGAGTAGCTGTTAAGTCAGAATCAAATAGTGGGGACACCCGGGGACTTGGTTCACATAATGTGTTAGTCCGGGTTTCAAAGACATGCATATGGATATAAGGAATAGGTTTATATTCAAGAGGAACAGGACATTGAGAAAACATCCCAGCCCAGTACAGCTCAAAGTCACAAGTTCAATATTAACCCATATGCCCGAAATCAGTCCATAAAGTCTCCTTCCGACTCAAGAAGTCACACGTCAGTGGATGCAGAGTCCCAGCACCAACAGGGATATCCCCATGGCTCCTCACTTCCAGGGCTCAGGGTCCATCAACAGCACCCCGTGGTGGCAGAAGCAACTCATCGCTGGCAGAGTCCTCCATGTGGCTTCCCCAGCCTCAGAGGTCTGGCTTCATCAGGGCAAAGCCATGTGGTCTCTCTGCCGGCTACTCCAGCCTCCCGGACGCCGCCATCCTGTGTTGTCTGTGACTAATAGTCTCTGAGACTAACTCCCAACAACTGGGGAAGATAGCTTCTCATTTTCACGAGGGAAATATCGTGATATTCCCCAGAAGTCTCAGGAGAAGGTCCCCTATGCCCACATAGAGGACTCATTGGCTACTCAATGGCTATCTCCAAATTAATAGGCTAAACTCCACCCTTACATTTCAATCATAAAATTAACATAAGCATATGGCTGCCACAACTTGATAGCAGTGAGTTTGAACTTTTAAGACCAGGTTATAAGTAAGAGAAAAAGGATGAGTCATTGCTTAGGGAATACTGAATTTCTGTTTATTATGATGGAAAAGTTGGCAATGAATATTGGACCTGGTTGAACAATGAAATTAATATAACTGATGCCACTTAATTTTATACAAAAAAATACCCAGAAAATTGGCAAAATATTGTGCTACACTGTGATGCAGTTATTTATTTGAATGAATCTTCTAGTTGCAGTCTGTAATTGACACACAATTGGGGAGATCCAGAAAAATTGGGTGTATTTCCTCTTTTTCCTGATGGTCTGGGTATAAAAGAAGGTGGGGAAATATGCTGACAGGATTAAAGTGGGGGAACATATTGATGGTATTTCATCAAACAATTGTGAGTGGTTGTTAATAGGATTGAATAGTTTTCAAAACTTGGAACTCCAATATGGAGTGATTGGTCATTTTCAGCATAGAGCTAGGCTTAATATGAATCATATCAGCAGCATGAATGAGAAGATCTCTCTACCATCAAAAAAGAAGGGTGTGAAAGGTATCTTTGTGACCATGTGATTCATGTTTGTTGAAGTTCATAAGCCAGGATATAGTTGTGAGGAGCTCCAAGGAAGCAGTAGAAACACAACTGAGAGCAGGCATGTAAGAGAGAGTGGTAGGTCTCCAAGGCCAGAAAGAAAGAAAGCTGAGTGTCTTGGGCAGGAGGCTCACTTGTAGTGTGCTATCTCTAAGTGTTTAATTTAGAGAGGTATTATTTTTTTTCCTATGTGAACACAAATTTATTTATTCCCAATGTGGTGAAAATATACATAAAAAGCAAACACCAATTCAACATATTGATTACATTCTTCAAATTATGAAACCATTCTTCCCGTAGTTTTTCAAACCACCATTTTCTACCACCATTACCATATACTCAATATCCTCTAAGCAAAAATGTATTGTATCAATTTAATTTTAATGCAATGCCAAAATTTATTTTCATTACCTTTACTGTAAACAACTACACAATTGGCCTGTCAGTACTAGTCATACCACCTAAAATGGTTAAGGTTGTGTGTTAACTTGTTTGGGCCACGATTCTAGATAACTTGGCAGCTAAATAATAATGTAGTTATCTATCCTCCATGATGTGATCTGCTATCAGTCAAATAATTTTGAAAGGTCATTTCTCAGGGGATATCCAACATGCAACTTTCACGTGCACACACACACACACACACACACATACACACACCACATTTTGAAAAATTTCATTTTTTCTTTTGCATTTTGCTTAAAGCTTTTCAGATATATATATATGTAAATTTAGAAATATATAAAGACAGGCATAGTTCTAAATATAGGTGTATGTTCATTTGTATAATTAAGATTGTTCAATGCATGAAATGCAAGATAGATGAACTCTTGAAAAACAGTAATGGGACTAATGATTCCCTGAGTGTATGGGAAGAGAAGGATGGGGAAACCAATAGCAATGAGGGCTGCATAAACCCATGCAAGGGGGAAAAACAACAGAAGCATATGTGAATGGACACAGTGGATACTGTAAGATATGGAAATAATAATATATATTATATGATACAATAATAGGGGTACCTAAGAGTAGGGAGGGGAGGGAGTAAAGAATAAAGCAGAGCTGACATCAAGAGTACAAGAAGAAAGAAAAGATTTTGAAACTAATGGTGGCAACAATTGTAAAGTTATGTTGATTTAATTGAATTATTGTTATAATATCTGTCAGAGCTCTCAATAAAATGATTTTTAAAAGAAGGAAAATTACATCTTGGGAAAACCTATGTATATTGGGTCTGTATGAATCAGAATAAATTCAGTGGCCATGGGCTTAGAGTTACATATAAAGATATAAAATAGAGATTTATCTCAAGTAAATAGCATATGCAACTAAAAAGGCTAACAAGTGCATGTGCCCGGTGTCAGGATAGAGGCTTCTCCTGACTCATGTGACAGTAGAGATTGACTAGTCCAAAATTAACAGGTGAGATAATAGGCATACAGATTTTGAAGGCTGATGAATCCCACGATTAGCAGGTAAGATGTCAGACGTCTGGCTCTTAAACTGTGGAGACTAAATATCCCAGGAAGTCAGATGATGCTTGTTGCAGAAAGCTATGTTTGCTGACCAACTGCTAGAGTTAAGTGACTTCTGTCTGAGGTTTATGGAAGAATAGTGTGCCCTTAGGGCATTTATTGGCAGTGCTAAAGGAGCTTTGTTATATTTGCTCAAGCAGAGCAGAAAACCACATACAAACATGAGAGGATAAAAACAGAGTGACTCAAGGCAGCAGGCAAAGCTGAAAAGGGGCTGTCCTAACTAAAGAACTATATCCTGCATATTTCTGATCCTGAGTTATAACCTGATAATTTTCCTAATGTAATTCATAATTTTAAATGTTATCTGTGAAGTCTTGTGGCCATTACAAGTAATTATTAAATCTAAAGTTTTAAAACATGCAGTGGGAGGAATGATTGGTGACAGAATTGATAAAGACATTTGGGGAATAGAAAGTTGCCTGACTATTAACCCATAGGAATCAACCTGATGTGGAGTTTAATTCTCCTTATACCCTTCTTGTGAAATCAGAGGAAGTCAGATGCTGTCTCTGTGCCTTATATGTAGTTAATAAATATTTGTAACAGTTAAAAAATGTGCTACAAAAAGAAGTCTTTAGTATCATATAAAGATAATATATCACTTTTTGGGGGGCTGGGTTAAATCCTTTTATAGGGGGATTATATAAATCTTATCACAATCCATATATAAGTACCTTGTGTGTCAAACACACCTGTACATCCGCTGCTCTCATCATTCTTATAACATGTGCCTTCTATCTAAGCCCTTGACATTTACTCCACAATTTTTCCCTCCCTCCCCATTACCCACTTTCGTAAACCCTTGACAATTTATAAATTATAGTTACTTTGTCATATCTTACACTGTCCAATGTCTCCCTTCATCCATTTTCCTGTTGTCCGTATTGTAGGGAGGTTATATATAGATCCTTATAATCAATTCCCCTTTGCTACCCCACCTTCCCTCCACCCTGCCAGTATTGTCACTCCCACCATTGGGCCTGAAGGGATCATCTGTCCTGGATTCCCTATGTTTCCGACTCCAATCTGTACCAGTGCACATCCTCTGCTCTAGCTATATTTGTAAGGTAGAAATGAGAACATGATTGTGGGAAGGAGGAAGCACTGAAAAACTAGAGAAAAATTTTATGTTCCATCATTGCTACACTATAACCTAACTACTTTGTCTCCTCCCTGTGGCCCCTTTGTAAAGAGAAATCCATTGTCTACAGGTGGATTTTAGTTCCCCAACCAGTACTCCCCATAGTTTACAATAATAAAATTTTTAGTTCCTTGATGCCTGATACCTGATCCCTTCGACACTTCATGGTCACAAAGACTGGTATGCTTATTCCATGTGGATTTTTTTGCTTCTGAGCTACGTGGCCACTTGGTTGCCTTCAATACTTTAAGACCCCAGACGCTATTATCTTTTGATAGCTGAGTACCACCAGCTTTCTTCACCAAAATTGCATATGCCACTTTTGTCTTCAATGATCATATTGGGAAGGTGAGCATCATGGAATGCCAATGTAATAGAACAAAGTGTTCTTGCATTCAGGGAGTACTTGAGTGGAGGCCCAATGTCCATAGCTGCCTTAATACTGAGCTTATAAATATGTGCACATAAATCTATTTCCTCTTCATCGTATATAAATATATTTACCTATGTACATGTCTATATTTAGACCACTATAAATGCCCCTTGCCTCCTATTTCCTTCCTCTATTTCCCTACGCTTTCCTCCTGCACCATGATCATGCTCAGCCTTCATTTGGGTTTTGATCATTTCTCTCAGCGACCCTTTGATCAGTTCCTACCAGGCTTCTCACTCTCTCCTTGCCACTGATTTTGAATCACTTATTGTTCCCTTTTCCCAGGGTTGGTCAACACCATCTCCTTTCCCCTACCTCCCCCTCTCCCATATCCCCTTGGAAACATTGGTCCCATTGTTTTCTCCTCCAGACTGATCATTTAGCCTATCATATCTAGACTCAACCAGAGATTACTCCTAGAGGTCAACAAACAGACCTTGAACTACTTACAGGTTTTGTTTTATTCTTCTTATTATTACATATTTTTCTCTTCTTGCTTTTTTCTTTGTTGTAACCCTTGTTTCATTTCCTTTTGTCACGTTGTCTTGTTATGTCTTGTGTTTTTGTGTATCATATCTTCTCTGCAGGTCTTTTAGGATAAGATTCACTTGACACAATCCATGGTACATCTCTTCAAGGAGAATGAGGAATAAGCACATTAAAATTGTGGTGTCATGGCTTTCTTCCTGACCTTATGTAGGAAAGAGAATCAAGACATACAAATAGACAATGATTCCTGATACTCCATGAATATAATACATGTTTTAAAAATAATTTTAAGTTGTTTATTCTGATGAATTGTGTAAGGTGAAGACATACATCCTATATTTACACTTAAAAGTAGATTTACATAAGTTAGCATGCTTTTAAATATTTAGAAGTGATTATTTATACATTGGTATTTCACACATATTTACTTAGTTTTAACATGCTGAAATAATTTTAAAATTTCTATTAATAAATATTCTAGGGCTGAGCCCCAATGGTGTAAGTGGTGTAATGGAGTGTGGGACTGCAGCCCGCGGGCTTGGTGGTTCAAATCTAGTTGAGGCTCTCAGGAGCAGCACTTGGTAGCTCCCACGACCACCAGAGGGCAGTGATGCACCCACCCCCCAAAAAAACAACAAAAAATAAAAATAAATATTCTAATATGCTCAGTTGCACAATATGAAAAAACTAAATATACAATATCCTCATTACCTGAACTTAGATCATGGGATGATGATAGATGATAGATAGATATATAGATACATAGATGATAGACAGATGATGTACTAGTATAAAATTCTTCTTGGATTTTATGTTAAAATTAGTTAAACTGTTTAAAAAAGTACATAAATAAAGTGTATGTAAATTTAATTAAAACAATCCTTTTGCTGCCTGAAAAAAATAGTGGAGTTGGTAAAGAGTATTGACTTAAGTTTGTAGAACAATGAACAAACTGTTCCTAGAGTAAGTATAACCAAAAGTGCCTTTAAAACAAGGAAGAAAAACTTTGGACTTGTTGTTAGCAGGGATCAATCTCTGGAGAAGATCAAGCTTGGTAAAGTAGAGAATCTTCAGAAAAAATGAAAAATCCTCCAGATGATTTATTGGCCCAGAGCCAGCCATCCTGGGCTCAACAAGAACAAAAATATGATTATGAGACTAGTGCAAGACCAGGAACATTTTTGTTCTATCATATAACGTGTAACTATGAGTCTGAAACAAGCTGACAGCACCGAACACAACCCACACCGTTCTGCAATTGAGGAAGAAAATCATTTGCTTTTTAGAGGCAGGATGAAGAAACTCCCGAGTTCCCATTCCATATATTTATAGGGCAAATATATGTGTCCAAGGCTCAGATAAGCCCCCACACCCCATCTCTGTTCATGTATAACCTAGAGGTATCTACAAGTTTTTAAGAATCTACATTGCTTTAGATATCTTCAGAGTTAGGAAAATCTATCTGGTCACAGTCTGTGCAGTTGTAAATTAACTTCCCCAAAATTTGCTCTTAGCTTATGGTTTGAAGTTTTTGGTAAAATCTGCTCAAAAAGCCCAAACTCTGCAGACACACAAAAACATTTTCTCTGCATGCTACAGTCTTGTAATTCCAATTATCGGCGCTCTGAGCTCTCGTTGGTCTTCCCTCCAGGCCTTTTCACATAAGAACAAACAAGCAAATGTACCATAACACATTCCTTTTAAAAGGGATTATGGAACAGGACATAGTTAGTCTATATCATCCACAATAAGATAGTTTAACCTTCTAAATAGAACTAAGGTATGCTATTGGAATTCAATATTGCAGAAAGGAAGTAATGAAACAGTGAATATCTTATTAAAGGGAACTTTAGTAAATATCCACCAGCTGTTTGCCTTGGCATAAGCTAATTTATTCCTTTCACATGAATTTGACAATTACATGATTTTTCTTTACTTTTTTCTTTATGACATTTAGCCTATCTCTGAATTTGTCAAAACTATAACATTTTCTGAATGAGTAACATCACCTCGTCTCTAGTTAAGACTTGAAGGATTATTAGTGCTCTGCTGTAGCAATTCATTCCATTATCATTTCAAATGTCTTTGTGCCTAAAAATTTTATTTTCTAAGCTTTATAAAATTGGATTTAAATTTAAATGCAATTCATTGTGCTTAAAAATTCTTTCAAAAGAATGAATTGGACCAGCTTTAAAAAGAGAGCTGTAGGAGTATATGAACTGCCTAAAATGGAGCATTTATAATAAATTCACTATATTTCTATAGAATGCTATTCATAATCTAATAGAAAGTGATTACCTCTAATTTATGATTTAGCAAACTAAGCCAGATTAGTCTTTGAGAACTCAGTGCCAACTATTTATGGTAAAAAAAGGAGAAAAATCATACATTTTTTAGAAAAGGTTTATTTCACAGAAGACAGAAATGATACAGCATTATCAAGGTTATAAAAAGAAATAAACCTCTTGAGTACTACATGTGTCATTGTTTTTCTCTTATAATTCTAATTTTGTCTTCATATACAATGTTTGAAGCAATTAAATACCTAAATATAAATTTGATAACTCTGATTCTTTTCCTTATACAAATATACCAATTTGCAATGATATTATTTCACAACCAAGAGTAGCAATAAAAGTTTAGTCCATGGACTCAAAACATAGGACCAGGTAATGTACTTATCCTGCTTTGATAACACTGATGTGTAAGTTTGTTCATGTTAGAAAGAAACTTTTTTGAACAACCAAAAATATATGTCAGTGTGGTAAATTAAGAACAATGCATTGTCTCCAAATGTAATGAATATAAACATTTGTTATATTCTTCCAAGTAAATGTTTGCACTGATTTTTTGTGTAAATCTGACTACCACAACTTGCAGGGAAAATACACACAAGAATGTACTTCTACAAATGAAGATTTGTTGTAAAAGAACTTGCAGATATACAAAAGATTCCAAGTACTGGTTTCTCAAGGAATAAATATTTTATCGATACAAGAATTCTCATGACCAAACCCAGGGAGGTACACATCGGACGCAACACAGTAATGGGAGAAAGATGCGGCGGTAGAGGGGATAGGGAGATAAAAGGGAGTTCAAAAAGGAAAGGATAGCAAAGGGAAAAGGGCACTAATCTACCCGGGGTTGGGGGGGTAGAGTATTGGTCTAGTCTTCACAGAAACCCCAGTGGGCAAGCAGTTCCTACCACAAAACACCCTGTAGGACAGCGTGGATGCATGGAAGGATGCAAGAAAAGAGAGAGCTACAGAGCTGGAAGCAGCTAGAGTCAGATGGGCTCCCTCTCTAGAAGTGGGCAGGGCAGAGAACAGGCTGGGGAAGGGGCCAACATCCCACAGGGATAAATACAAGAAGGGAGGAAGAGGA
>PVJH01012199.1:0-65337 GCA_004026705.1 Nesogale talazaci
TTTTTAGAGTATGCATCATATTATCAATATCCGCAAAGTAAATTTACTGAGTAAGAACAAGCTTAAATGGCATATAGCATATTAACTATTTAAGTCCAAAAAATGTATGATAGAAAGTAGAAAGGAGTTGGTTGAGGGTGCAATTCCAAGGTGAGCAACTGTGGGAGTGACCAGTGGGAGCCACCTAGTGCTCCCCAACACTGCAGAGAGCTGTGCGCTGTCTACCAGCACGCTCGCTGCCTGCACCACTCTGTCTCCTAACACACGCTTGACAGCTCAACTGTGTCCATATGCGGTGCACATAGAAACAAAGAAACTCACAAAGAACTCCTGTATAGGATTCACAATTACCGGCTTTATTAGGGAAGGTAATAGCTTACAATTCAGGTGAAAATGGCTCAGGTTATGGCTCTTCACTCAGGAGAGTCTCTCCTCTGCTGTGCCCTCCCTATGTACCTCGATAGAGGCAACCCTCTCTATGGTCCGCAGTCAATCGTTCTGGAATCTGTGCTGCATAAACAGAACTATGAAGTTCTGTCAGGCCTTCTAGTAAATGCCCAAAGACATGCCACACTGCTATGAGCTTCAACCTGAAGGCACTCAATTCAATTCCATGGGTCAGTAAGTCAGATCCTCATTGACATGCCCAGAGGTTCCTGATTGCACATGTACCTATGGCGCAGCTTTCAGCTTTACTTGCTCTGCTGGTTGTGGAGTTGGCGGCTCTGCCCCATGCTCTGGCTTCCGGTCCCGCTTTGCTGCATCTGTGCCACTTCTCTACTGTCAAGAACTGTCCCAGACCAAGGAGGTTCAATGCGCAAAGATCTGAGGCTCTCTAGCAGTGGTTCTCGATCCTAGAGTCGCGACCCCTTTGGGAATTGAACCACCCTTTCACGGGGGTTGCCTGATTCATAACAGTAACAAATGACAGTTATGAAGTAGCAATGAAAATAATTTTATGGTGGTGGGGGGTAGGTCACCACAACACGAGGAATCATATTAGGCAGGTTGAGAACCTTTGATCAACTGGGTTCCCTAGCCTTCTGACTCTGTTGTGATTGCCAATTGGGCAAACAATGTGCGGTCACTGTGAAGTCCTCCAACCCTCTAGGCTGATGATTGGCAAAAAACAAAGCTCGGACAAGCCTCCTCCAGCCACCTTCTTATCCTATTTTGACACAAAAATACTCTCTTCCACCACTCTACTGTTTTGTTGGGTTTGATAAGTCATTGCCATGGTCACACATAACTCACATACCATACAATTGTGGGGTATATTGTGATGAAGTTTCTTAAGGAAGATAACAGAATATAATTCAGGTGAGAAATGATCATGATGGAGTTGTGTGTGCCTACACACAAGCCCCTCAAGTTATCAGCATCTTGTTCTGGCCTCTACTGTGCTTGAACAGTGCTGTAAATCATTTTTGTTTTTTTTTTTTTAATAGTTGACAGTAAATACCCAATGAGCATGCCCACTCTAAGAAAAAACCTACAAGGCACTGAGCTCCAACTCCATGAGTCAACCAACCCAGTTCCCCTGGTGAATGGTCACAAAGCACTCAACAAGTCCACTTCATGCCCCAAGCTCTCAGCTTTACTGACTTTTTGAGCACAAAATCCTCTGCTCTAATGCTGTAGCTCATAATGCTGCTGCTGTGGTTGCTCTGATATTCAATGTCTCCTTGATCAGAGTTTCATCACAGGGATCTTGAGTTCCAATGGGCAAGCTCCTAACACTTTTTTCTTGCTGACAGGGAAACCTCTACTTTTTAAACCTGAGGCGATCCATTGTATACGCAACAGGATGGCGATAATAATTAGCCCTGTCAATGCCTACTCACAACTGTATCCTATCTGAGTCTAACCTATCTCCTCTACCCAGACACGCAAAGGAAAGGTTAGTTTGGGGGAGCGTGTTAGTTCAGGCTGACTAGAGAAACAAATTCATAGACATTCATACGTGTATAAGAAAGAACTTTATAAAAAGAGCAATTGAACAGTGAGAAAACATCTCAACCCAATCCAGATCAAGTTCATAATCCTTATATTAGGTCCTATGTCTGATACCAATCTTTAAAGTTCTCTTTAGACTCACAAAACACACGCAATGATGCCAAATGCGGGAGGGTCACAGGACAGTGAGTGGGAAGTCTTGTGTATCCAGTGTAGTCTAAGCATCTCAGTGTTGGCAGTGGTCTCTATATGGCTCCTCCAGATTCAGGCCTGTAGCGTGGCTCCATCTGTCTTGTCAGCAGGAATGTCTTACAGGAAGTGTGCTTTATCTAGCCTCCAGTCAGCTAATTATCTCCATACTGCCCCCAAATGAGGTCATCAAGCTGTGACCTGATTGACAGGCTAGTCTCCACACCTTTTTCAAGTTAACAGATTATGTAGCAACTGCAGGGAGATATAGCTATTTGTTAGAAGAACTACTTCAAATAATTCATTGTAGTACACTGAGTCAGTGGTTATTGTAGGTAATTGTGTCTGTAAACTGATATCTTCTCTGAGTATCTGGTTTCTTTCTCTTTTGCTCCATAGAAACAGAGACCAATACTTGTATCTGAGATTGCCATTCACACAGCCTTTTAGACATCAAAAATTCTTACCAAATTAGGATGTGGAAGATGAACTTGAAAACCTATGTTGTGCCAATTGAATGCAATGTCCCACAAGATTTCAAGTTCAGTCTAGGAGATAAATCAGGCTCTCTTTGATATTATTTTTAAAACTCTAATTAAAAAAGAAAACCTGGTTAGGATGGTTGTGTGTGGATTTGTGGATGTGTCTCAGCCTTCCTGGGAGGTATATGTGTCCACCACAGAGCAGGGCTCGATGGAGTAGGAAATAAATGTAAAAGAAAGGAATAAATACAATTACAGAAAAGATACAGTTTAATAAATAAAACCGCCATTTAGATGGGGATTCCTGATCCTTTTGCAGTGCTGGCGTGGGTGAACATTTGCTGTACAGGGACCTGGGAAGGTGACACAAAGCAGGGAGAGGAGTTCCAGAAAAGAAGGAAGTAAGAAGAAAGGAAGAATACCCTCATGGAAGAAGCACAGCAGCCTGTGTGATCATGCAGGGTCAAAGGTATCAGATATCAAGCATCAAAGAACCAAAAATAATATCTTTATGAATTAGGGGTAATGCAGAGTGGAGAACCAAAGCCCATTTTTAGCCACTGGACACCTCCTTACAGAAGGAGATGATTCAGTCAGGGTGTAGCATAGCACCGATGAAACTAACAATATTCCTCCACTTTATCTGTCCAAAATGAAAAAACAATTTAAACAACACTTATTTTGAAGAAAACAGTTCAGCTCACTAATCCTAGGATAGTGATCTTTGTGCACTTCATTTTTGTGACTTGCACATTTTTCTTTATTTATATTTCATATACTCCAAGTCCAAATTATTAAAATGGGTTTGAAGTGTGCCTCATCAGCGAATGTGGCACTGAGGTTGACTCTACTTTGAGCCTTCCTTAATAGTCTGTTGATTGTCTGGAAGTTCTGCTCAGGATATATTGCTAAAATTTGAAAAAGCAGACACAGCCTCCAGCATCAAAGAAACACACAAAGCATTCCCAGGAAAAACTTACAGTCAAGTGGTGACTCTTGGGAACATTGGTCAAGTTATCAAGTGTTGAATTGCATTAGATTTTAAAAAGCTGATGCTTTATGGACTTAGATGTGTGCTTGACTCAATGTATGGGATTTTGAAAGACCTCATTCATGAGAACGTTGGACATTAAACTTTGAACAAGGAAGCCAGGAGAAGAATTGATACATCTGAATTATGGTTCTGGGAGTAAATAATGAAAGTACGACTGACTTCTAAAAATCAAATCCATCTTGGAAGAAGTACAGTGAGGAGATTCCGTATAAACGAAGAAGGGAAGATTTTGTCCCATATACTTGGATATGCTGTCAGGAAAAACCAGGCCCTAGAAAAGGGCATCAAACTTTGTGAAGTAGGCAGACAGCAAAAGAGGAAGACCCACAGGGAGATGGACTGACACAGTGACTGCAACAAAGGACACAAACATAACTACAATAATTAGCATGGTCAGAACTGCGTGGTGTTTCTTTCTGCTCTACACAGATTCACCACAATCTGAAATCACCTTGAATGCACCCAACAACAAGACCAACAACATAGTCACTTCTATTTCTGTTACGTACTACAATAAAGTGTGTTTATGTATAAAAATATCCTATTAATAACAGGTACTGAAATAAGTATGATTGAAATAACATGATATTGAATATTAGCTTCAAAATAATTACTAGGAACCTCGATGTGATAAGGGTATACTTCTACCAACCTTCTTCAGTTTCACAAAAAAATGACATAAGTTTTCAGTGACATTGTGCCAAATCTTAAACTTACACCAAAGTTATATGTATTTTAAAATATTTCTTTTGTGCAAACCTGTTTAACATTGTCTCTAAATGTTGAGCATGAAACTAATATTCAACCCAGCATTCCCAACTTGAAATATACCACAGGAACATACACACACAGACAAAAAAAACCTTTATGCCAATGCTTATGATAATACTTTTTATGATAGCCATAGTTTTGCTTATAATATTGAGTTTTCCATCACAATTGCAACAGATGGAGGCAAACCAATTTCTGTGAATTCCAGCAAGTAAAGTCAATGCGTATACTTGCCCTTCATATGTCTGATAAAGGTGATTGCAGTGAATAAGTTGATGAAATAATATGACCTTCAATTTCTATCACCAAGGTCCTATTTTTCTCTAAAGCATCACTGATGACACGAGAGAGCAGTAAACTAATTGCTGTTCCAGGGAAGGAAGCAGAGGCCATTATCTTCTGTAAAGATTTATAGCCTCTCGAACCTTCTTAAGGTTGCTATGAGTGAGCATGCACACATTGACTGGCCAGTGCAGGATCATTTCTCTTAATTCCAACTCTTAGATTCCAAAGGAATCCCTTAATGAGTCAAATGGACACAGTGACTGCAACAATGCACCCAAGCACAAGAGCAATAGTAGGTATGGCACAGGATGGGACGATGTTTCATTGTACTGTTCTTGTGGTCCTTTGGGCCAGGACTGACTTGATGAAACCTAACAACAGCACATTCTAATCCCCGGAATTATCAATGAATCTTGATTGCTTTCAATTTCAGGTTGCAGAGATTGGTTGGATTCTTCAATATCTTTATCCTGGATCCAGTGGTTACTACTGAAATTAGAAAAGTAGTTGTCTTAACTAGTGTTCCTTGTAGGAATACAGATATTAGCCTAGTCCATACACATTGGAGACAGATCTTGTATTTTTAAGATGAGTATGATGCCATTTCTATTGAATTTGTCATTCCCAGAAGAGTAAGTCTTATGCTTATCTAATTCCACGTAGTCAATGTCCAATTTTTTCAGCTCATGAATATCTAGGATGTATTTATCTTTATGCATGCTATGTAATTTTTGATAATTTTACATTTTCTATGAGTCATACTACATTTCATATCCTGAGTTTTAGTGAATGTTTGTGGCCGTCCTTATCACTTTGAGTCATGCTTCATAGAAAGTAAAATGTCTCCAAGATTTACTCCATTCATGTCTTTCAGATCAATTCTACTTGAGGAAGCAGAGTTTTGCCTGTTATATTTTGAGTGCCTTCCAACATGGGGGGTTCATCTTCCTGGATTATAGCAGACAATATTATGTTGCTATTCATAAAGCTTTTACTAGATAATCCCTTAAAAGTTGATCAACTATTCCGTTTGTCCAGTCTGCTATTTGTCTAGAATCTCTGCTGACCCCTGTTCACTATCAGTGACTTTTCTGGTATTTGACATATCAGTGGCATATCTTCTAGCGTAACAGAAACATGTAGCTCACCAACTTTGACACATGAACTGAGGGTATACTTGAGTATGTATACAATCAAAATTGAAAGAAAGATTCTCTAATTGTCATCTGTAGATCATTATACATCATTTGATAGGATGCATAAGTATCTAAAACATCCATGAATCACTTTTGTCCTTTTCTACATGTGACCACGTGTTAAATTGAATAACATTTTATCAACATGCCAATCTATGACATTGTCCTTAGCAGCTCGTGGGTTTGTTCTTGTTGGTGGTGATTATGGGAACAGGTCAGGCACGGAGGGAACTGAGGGCAAGGAAGTCAGCCATTCATGCACACAGACACAGGAGATCAAGTTTAATGGTACAGATCAAACTTTATTGCAGCTTTTGCAAAGCTTATATACATTTCATTGTCCAGTCAGATAATTGATCATGCTTTCACATACGTCCTGTTTTCCAAATACATCATTATAAGGTCAGGGGTTTGCAGCACGAAAAATGATTGACCCAGACTGTGGGCTATCTAGTTGAGGTGTTTCCAGCTGAGGTATATAAATGAGGTGTAGTCGACTGAGCCAGCTCATCCAATTGTCTTACAAGACTATTCTGTCCAGTCACACTACAGGACCAAACACCCAATCATATTATAGGACACTATCGTCCAATCATATTGCAGGATCTTACCACCCAATTACATTACAGGATCTTAGCTGTTACTTTGGGCAAGCTAGAAGCATTGTGATAGGCTCTGTATCAGAGGTTAAAGTGGAAGGTTTTCAGACCTCTCTGACCTGGGGTCTTATTTACCTCAAGACTGGAGTTTTTCCAGGAAGCATTGAAAGCCAGCAGCTTTGACCTGCCTCAAGACTGGAATATTCCAGGAGACTTTTAGCATGGGTTCTAGATACCTAAGGGTATGGAGATCCAGAAGTTTTAAGACCACTTCAGGACAGGCAGCAGCATCCTGCACTATCTACCACTTTCTCCCAGATCCACAGGTCCTGCCAGAAACACCCCCACAAGCGATGATGATATTAACAATAAAGTTGGGTGAAGTTTTGATTTGATAATCTAGCTCTGCAAAAGGAAGCCAAATCTCACACAGTTAACTTACGCTTTGTTCATACCTACCTGCCTCGCCAACTGAGTGAACCCTGTAAGCACTGGTACACAACAGAACCGACCTAGCTAACAAGTCCTTCACCCTTCTTTTTTTTTGTTATTAGGTGTCATTGAGTCGCTACTACCTCTTTATACAACAAAACGAAGCTCTGTTCTGTCCTATTCCATTCTCACCGGAGTGTTATATGTGAGTTCTTTCTTGTAGCCACTGTGCCATTCCTTTCTTAAGGTTTTCCTTTTCCATTAACCCTAAATTTTTCCAAGCATAAAAAACTTTTCCAAAGATTTGTCTTTTCTGATAACATGTCTGAAGTATGTGAAATGCTACTCATACCAGAAACCCATCACTTATTTTTGAGAGTTGTTCTCTTTATAAATAAAGTGTAGAAGCATTACTTGAAACTTCTCAAAAGTATAAAATCCTGCTTCCTCTTAGAACTAGAAAATAAGAAATTCTAGTTGTTGCATAGAAGATAACCAAAAATATGGCAACTGCAAACGATACCCAATTTAGTTTACAAATCTATAGGTAAAAATGCATGATGGCATGGTTAGGTCTTCTAAAATCAGGATGTTGGCTGGGTTCTTGTTTGCAAGCTTTCGAGGAAATCTACTTCCATGCTCATTCTTGGTGTTAGAAGAATTCAAATTCTTCCAGCACTAGGTTAAGGGACACTCACTCCTTGCTGTTTATGAGTCATAAACAAAACCCAGCTCCCAGAGGTCAATGTCATTTTTAGGTATGTGACCCTATCCATAGTTAAGCCAGAAAAATAAATCACAAACCCACAGTCATAGACTCAATTTTGACTCACAGTAATCCTAAAGGACAGAGTACAATTGTCCCACAGCTTTTCTGCAAGCTTCAAAATCTTTATAGAAATTGACATATCGAATCCTTGTATAAAAAGTGGATTCCAATTATCAAAGGTTTATTTAGCAACTGAGCAATGTATCAACACTATTCAAAGAGCACTTTAGCCTGCAAGGGAGTAATGCACCCTTCTCCTGGTGCTAATTTCTTGTTTTCTGTTTCTGACCTCTAGATCCAGGTTTAAAGGATATACTGAATAACTCAAGAATACCTGAATGGTCTCCCTATTTTAATGTCAACTGACTGAGACCATAAGTACATTTTTCATTTTTAAAAGTACATTGATTTTTCTTAATGGAATAGATACAAGAAAATTTTTTTTTCCATGAAGGACTTATGACTTGGATATTATTCCAAAATTCTACAAAGTGCTCTCTGTCATTTTTGTAAGTTTTTAGTAAATTAGCCACTTAATTTTTTTGGGGGGGGGGCATCACTTTCCTCTGATGGGAATGGGAGGCCCAGTATTGCTCTTGGAGAGCTGCTGCTGGATTTGAACCTCCACGCCAGTGGGCCGCAGTCCTGCACTCAACTACTACACCAGCAGGGCTCAGAGCTACATAATTCTTATATGTGCAGAATGTTAAAACCGGATTTCTAATACTTAATCTTGCATAGAGGATGAATAACTGTTTCAGTTTGCCCCAAACCTAGTTAACTTAAATACTGAATACTCTTGCGCACTCTATAGCCCTTTATCCAGTGCTGCCAAGCTGATTTCTACTCACAGAAATTAAGTAGAATAGAGTAAAATTCACACATGTGATTTCCAAATCTATAAATTATTATAGAGACTGCCACAGCTTTCCACAACTGAAAGGTTATAGAGTTCAAATCTTGCCCTGTCAGTTGGAAGTCAAATACTTAAGTAGTTCACCAACTGGGGTCTCGTAGTCTAGTGTAACAGTAGATGTTAAGTGCTTCCTTGTGTCCTCATAATCAGTCCTTTGGTCATCTAAAATATTTTCTCATTTATTTCTCAGTGATCTGATTTTCTTTTCTTTTTTTTGTGGACCTATTTTTCATATATACTGAAGAAAGTATCCTAGGTGTCTCACAGTTATCTCTATACAAAATTTTTATTACAGAGACAGTTTCCTTACTTGGTCATGAGATTCACATCAATTGGTACTGCCGGTTTGTTTGAGACTGATGTGTTAACAGTACTACTATTTAGTATGTCACTTTAGAAAATTTGATCAAATGCTGCACTAGCACATCCACATTCCTTGGGTATGATTACATTGCTTTTGTCCTTTGTTCACGAAGTGGGAAATATTTTTGTGTAAACATGCCAAATTTCAAAGGGTCAGAGAAGAGCCATTCCAGATGCTCAGAAAATGTCATTGCCATAGTGTGTATTTATATCAAAGAAGGACAAAGAGATGGAGGTAAAGGTGAATATGGAGTAATAGAATATGCATACATCTGTTTTTGAGGAAATGAGGAATTATCTCTTCTTTCTGTCAGAACTTTTAAAATTCTCACATTTTAGAAGATCAATAGAAAGGAAATGTATGCCTCTCAAAAATATCTAGAGAATACATGACCATCTCCTCATCACACATAATCAGTAACCTGAAACTCAGAAGTTTGGACAAGTATTACAGGACTAGATTTAAGAAATATTGCTATATATCATTTTTGTCAAGTTATACCTAAATTTTAGGTGCTGCTAAAATTAGTATATTTCCAATAGTTATGTGTTAAGCTACATATATGGAGCTTCTTAAATAACATCAAAGTCAATTTTAACTTCCTTATTGGATCTCAGTGCAAGGTTAAAATGATTGTCATCATTACCTCTCAGGTCAAATGCTATTTAATTCTTGATTTTTTTCTGAGCTAACATTCAGAATCTATTGCAAGACTCTGAAAAGGGCAAAACTAAAAGAAGAATTGGAATTGGAGTTCAACAGAAAGCCCTAGGGTAGATTAGTGCTATTATAGGTCTATAATCCTTTCATTGAGAGAGGAGAGAGAGAGAGAGAGAGAGAGAGAGAGAGAGAGAGAGAGAGAGAGAGAGAGAGCTGAAGGTGCTGTTCTTGATATCTTGGTACAATACTGTGAGGGAAGGAAAGGAAGGATTTTCAGGGTAAAGGGGAATGATGAAGTCTGAATACTCCTCATAACTAGGAGAGAAGCCTGGAAAATCAGTATAATAATAATAATACTCAAATATTTGGTGAATTTTTTGTGTGATTTCCTAAGGATTCTAAAACCAATTTATTCTTTTAGTGAGGAAAGAAATCCCTTCTTTGCGTTGAATTCCTACAATACCAAATGAGTTGTATCACTCTTACATCTTATTGTTAATATGCCCTTTTTAAACTGAAACAATTTGCAGAATGGAAAGTGTTTGGTCCTACTATCTTTATAGATGATGGTAACATTTCTCCTAAAAAAGCATTCCTCAACCAGGACTGTAAAAACTGAAATGCGGCCAGAGCCCTGGTGGCGTAGTGGTTGTGCGCGGGACTGTGGCCCACTGGGTTGGAGGTTCAAATCCAGGACCAAGGCTGGGCCTCCTACTCCTACCACCAGGTGGCAGCGATGCCACTCCCCCCAAAAAAAACCTGAAATGCAAGGAGAGCACAAATCCCTAAATGTGAAATTTGGTAAAATTTTACATTTGGGAAGGAGCATTTCACTGAATAGACACTGTTAAGATCATATGCAAATAAATAAGTGTGGGTATGTTCATTTTCTCTTTTTACTCTCTTGATAAATATTTCAAAATGATAGATTCTTTGCAATTTTTTTTTAAATTTTAGAGACAAATTCTGATTTGTTATGGATATTTGAAATTTTGGCATTTTTACTCCACTGAAAACTAACCTGAGACTAGGAAGAAAACTTAGTATAAATTTGAGAAAGCAGTCTGAATCCTACTTCATCCTTGGAAAAAGTAAGAGAGATTTGGAATACCCACAGCTGTATGGCAAAAGCTTGTATTTGAAGCCAGCTTCTCTGTTATAAGCCATATTTGGAAACTGGTCCTCATTGATAGAAATTGTGGAACAAAGATAATGGAGATTCAAAAAAATCTATCTGAAAGCATGTGATTTTTCTGTGATGGAAGTACAAACAAAAATCAGGCTATCAAAAATATCTACACAGAAAAGATATACATAAGTGACTTACACCATCCTTTTAAAGATCTTCAGGAAACTTACCAATGCAGTTTATCAGAGTAGAAATCTGAGGAAGAAGTTATCATGTTATTTTTGCATTTTTATAGAAGTTAATGAAACAGGCTATGAGGGTGAGGTCACCTTAGATTTGTAACAATTTGGAACTTGTTTGTTAAACTTACTTCACTGTGACCCATGTGGAACTTGATCCACTTTGTCAATCAGCAATCTTTTCCAATATTAATCTAATAGTAATAGTAATGAATATATAAAGGAACTAGAGAAATTATACCAGCTCTGTGTGGTGTATAAAAAAGTACTTTGACATGAACAATGAAAGGGTCAAACTACTTTCTTCCTGGAACCAGTTAGTTTTTTTTCTATCTTCACAAGCACACAAAGCACACCAAAGCAAATTTAGAACCTTTTCAATAAGCTCATCTGTGTCATAATTACACAATGCATTCAAGCCTCATTATAGCTTTTTTGGTATATTCTCAAACTTTCATAATTTCTTTAAAGGGAGAGCATGCACTATCAAAATAATTAATTTTGAGTCATATTCTTGGAGAATCACTTCAAATGTGTTTTGCAAATGTTTTGAATTTTGAAAGCTGTGTAGTGTGTGCCACTTCTCCGTCACTTTGCCATCCTGTGGTGCTTTGCATGATGCTGAAAGTTAGATCAATAACTAGCAAGTTCACTCATAGTGAATAGGACTCCGTGGAAATTTGAGGCTAAAACATATTTAGAGAAGGAATAAGTTGCCTTAATTTTTAGTTATTAGCTACTATACATTTTGTAAACCACAGCAGGGTATTGTCAGTTATGATGTCCAAAGACAAGTCCCTCAGGATGGAATTAGCCTAGAAAAGAGATGTCTCTTTAAATTAGACTTGATCTTAAGGATATGGATGGAATAACACTTTAGCACTTTAATTTTCTGATAGGGCATGTCTTAAAAGACAGAAAGAGAAAAGAAAGGGCTGTGTACAATTTCATATAAGAAATATGAAACAGAAGACTAAACCCACCGCCCTGGAGTCTGTGTCTACTCACAGTGACTCTACAGGCAGGCTAGAATGGCCCCCTGTGAGTTTGCAAGATGGGAACATATCATGGGACTTGGAAGTGACACGTTTCTCCTACAGAACCATTGGTGGTTTCAAATGGCTGATGGTGAGGGTAACAATCCAAAAAGTATAAATTTAGGAAAATAAGTGGTCAAAGATGAATGGAATACGTGAATATCAATATCCTAGACATTAGTGAACTGAAACGATTGATGATGGACATTTTGAGTCAAACAGTCATGCTATTTACTATGGTGAGAATGATAAATTCAAGAGGAAAGGCACTCATTGATAGTCAAAAAGAATATTTCAAAATGGAATTTTAAGCATGGTATTTTCTGTGATCAGAAGATAGTTACAAGGGAGTCCAATTAAAACAACTATTTTCAAGTTCAACACCAAGCCGTTGCTATTGCTGTTGTTAGGTGCCGTCCAGTTAACTCCAGCACATGTGAACACTATGTAAAACAGAACAATACACGACCGAGTCCTGCATTATCCTAACAATTGGTATTAAGTTTGAACCCATTGCTGCAGTCCCTATGTCAATCAATCTCATTGAGAGTCTCCTTTTTTTTGCTGTCCCTCTACTTTCCCAAGCATGATGTCATCTTCTAGGGACTGGCCTCTCACAATAATATGTCCAAAGCACACAAGACAATGTTTCTCCAGCTGACTTTGCTAGTACTTGAAAATACTAGAGAAATAGCTTCCAGCATCACAAAAATCACCTGAAGCTGGCAAAATGATGATAAAGGAATTAAAAAATACTACCAATTTCTTCAATCTGAAGTCTATCAGACATACAATCCAGATGCATTTATTACTATTGGCAATTGCAATGCAAATGTTGGAAACAGAAAGTAGTTGTAAAATATCACCCCAAAGATAGAAATAAAGCTGTGCATCCAATGACAGAATTTTGTTATTACCAATATCTTCTTCAAAGGAAATATTCTCCCAATAAAATACACAGTGACTATACATGTGGACATAAACAGAAGGAATACAAGAGAATGAAATTGATTACCTCTGTGGTATGAGATAATGAAGAGGCTCAAGATCGTCATCTAACTCAAGGTCAAGGATCAATTGCAGAACTGATCATCATCATATGGAGATTCTGGTAAAAGCTAAAGAAACATCAAAAAATCCATGAAGACCAAGCTAGAGCTTGGAGGCTAGCCCACCTGAGTTTTAGCTATATCTTAAGCACAGAGGTGCTTCACCAAACAATAATGACCGAGGCCACAAGAGTTCTGAGATGACATCAAAAGCAGCATGCAAACAAGATGAAAGCAAAAGGCCACTAAAAAGTAAAGAAAGAAAAATATAAAAGGGATTTTCAGAGGAGATATTGAAACTTCATTTTGAATTTACAGCATCAAATTGAATGGAAGAAATGATGAAAACAAAGATATCATTGGAAGTAGAACAAGAGAGTACATGAAAGCACTATTGTGAAATGTACAAAGAACTGTAACTGTTAAATCAATAAGGGATAACCAGGCTTGGCACAACTCAAGCTAAAAGAACTGAAGAAAAAGATCAAGCCTCAAGCTGAAATACTAAAACATACTATGGGCAAAATATTGAACAATGTAGACAGCATAAAAGAAGATGGAAGGAAAATCACTGTAGCCAAAAGGAGTTGGTAAGCACTCATCTACTTGAAGAGGACGGGTATGATTACTCGCCAATGGTAATGAAGCCCAAATACACTGAAGGCATTGCCCCAAAGAGAAGGAGCCAAGAATTGATGGGGTATCATTTTCAATGTTTCCACAGTTTATGAGGTACTGCAAGTCATCACTAGTATATTCAAAAAATTTGGAAGACAACTTACTGACCAATTAACTGAAATAAATCTGTATTTGTGTTTATTCTAAAAGAAGCTGAGCCAACAAAGTGAAGAGATTATCAAACAGCATCATTAACATAACATGCATGTATCATTTTGTTGGAGATTATTCAAAAATATTGTAGAAATATATCTATAAGAAGCTGCCAGAAATTCAAGCCTGTTTTAGAAGACCACTTTGTAATGAGGGATACCATCGCTTACATTAAATGGATTTTAGCTGAAAAGAGGAAATACTGCAAAGATATTTGCATGTACTTTATTGACTAGGCAAATGTATTCAACTAGGTGGATCCTAACAAATGTGGATAATACTTCAAAGAATGGGATGTTCAAAATATTTCACTGCACTCATGAGAAACTAGTACATGGATTGAGGCAGTTGTATAAACAGAACAAGGGAATATTGAATAATTTAAAATCAGGAAAAGCATACTTCAATGTTATATCCTCACAACGTGCTTATTCTATTTATATACTGAGAAACTAATCCTAAAAAATGGACCATATAGAGAAAAATAAGGCATCAGGATTGGAGGACGTCTTTTTAAAACTTGCAATATTTAGATAGCACAATCTTGCTTCCTGAAAAGGAAGAGAACTTGAAGCACTTGATGATGGACACAAAAGACCATAGACAGTCCTTACTATGGATTTTACCATGGTACAGAAAACAAAGCTCTCCCTAACAGAACCAATAGACAGCTGCTTGAAAAATTTGATTCATAATAGGGCAAATCTACTCTTTCAAGTCTTGAAAAGCAAGAATGTCACTTTCAGAAGTAGAGAATGACTGGTTGTGGCCATTTTATTCTCCATGGTCTCATATGCATGTGAAAGCTGGCAAGTAAGAAAGATGAACGACTAGTGAATAAGACAGCTAGCGACTAAGAGAGACACCAGAATCCATGGGTTTGAAAGATGGCACTGGTGAAGAGCTCTGACAATATTAGGGAGTTCTAGAAGAACAAACAAACCCTTCTGGAAAGAAGTGCATTCTGCATGTTCTTCAGAAATAGGATAAAAGAGTCTTATCACACACATTGGTGATGTTTTCAAGCAACCAGTCCCTAGAAGACATAGCGCTTAGCAGACTAATGCCTCAATGAAAATGAGAGAGATCGTCAACGAGGTAGATTGTTATGTGTCAGCAATAAGGGGCTCAGCCTTTACAATTGTGACCATGGCTCAGGATTGACCGATGGTTCAGTCTATTGTGCACAGTCACTCCAAATCAGAAGAGACTGGAAGGCCCCCACAAGCACAATGATAGATATGATGTATTGTGTCATGTCTCTTTTCATACAAGCTTTTTCAAAATTGAATTTTCCTACCCAAGTTCTATTCCTGTAATTATTCACAAAGACTTTTTAATGAGAAAACTCTGTAGTTAAATTTTCTTTAAGATTTTTTCTGTAGATTTTCACATGAAATCCTGCATGTTTATCATTTTGTTAGAATATTAATAAAATAAATTTTATTCATTTATTATTAAATAACTTCATGCTTGATGTTTTTGACAGAGGATGCTCTTCTCCTCTGCTGAGTAGAAAATCTATGGCATTTTATAAGTTTACCTAATTTAACCTTGAATACATAAATCCACAGGAGTAAAAGACTAACCTTCCTACCAATAAATAATTTATTTATCATCCTGAGTTACAAAACTTCATTTTAATAATGTTTATGCTTCTTGTACGTGAGATACATCAAATTAATTGAAAGCTTTTTCATCTAGTCAATTTATAAATCATACATGTTTAATGCGATGAATTAAAGTATTGCATATTTTGTGACCCTTGTCTTAAACACATCCTTATGCTTAGAGTGCATTGGTATCACTGAAAGCAGAAAGACTATGTTTACACAAAAATGTGAAGCAAACATTTTATAATTTACCCATTTTCCCTTTCAAATAGATGACAATTCAAATCTATAAACTGTTGACCTGCTGCATCCTCTCATAATTTCAGAACTGAGCATGTTTATAGAAAATTGAGATAGGATCAGGTGATGTGAAAGAGTGAAAAATTATGCAAATTTCCTGAGGTTTGGAAAGAAAAAAGTGAAGGTTTTACATATAGCTTTATTTGTCTACCTTAAACAATCATCAGTGTTCATGGTGGTCATGGCATGATCATTACTGAAATAGAAGTAGCTAAGAACATGGAAGGATAACCAACAATTCTGTTTATATTTTATAATTATAATGATTAAACAAAACAAATGACAATTACTGCTGCTTCTCGTTTCTTATCATTGTCTTTGTTCATGTTTTATTGATATTTTCCACCAAAAGGAAACATGTAAACTATAACACATAAACTCCTGTTTATAAAACGCATCACATATACTTGCATAATGTTTTGCTAAAATCTCTTTTCATGTAAACAGCTCAATGTTAGTTTCAAGATGTTTTATCTTTCAATTTCTTAAGTGAATTATAAAAAGTACCCTGTTCATTCATTCAGAAACAAATTAACATACAAAAAAATACAAGAGCTCCTTGTGGTAAAAGATTTTTATTCTCATACTGTAAGCGTAACTGATGAAATAGTATAAGATGACATCTTTGAAATTTAGGAGTTATTTGAGTCAAGGAAAGACAGAAGGAGTTAATCTAAGGAATTAATTTTGTCAGGAAATTTGATTTTCAATGACTGATGAGGATAGTCAAGTAAGAAAGAATAGGTAAGGACAGAAAAGGTAGCTTCTAAAAATGACTTTCCAGGTGCTTTTAATTTTTGTCAAATGCATAAAAAATGGGTCTAGCCATGGTGCAGTCCAGCACTGATGGAAGGCCCAGCATTCCTCTAATTCTTTAATGCTTCCTCTCCCCCACTATCATGACCCCTTACAAATCCAGCTAGCCCAGAGTATGTCCACTAGTACACAGACAAGCTCTCAACACAAGGAATCCAAGATAGATAAGCCCCTCAAGAACAGCAATGGGAGTAGCATACTATGAGGAGAAGGGGGAGAAATGGGGAACTGACTACAATGACTGATTTATAACCCCCACCTGGGGGATGAACAACAGTGATGTGGGTGAAGGGAGACAGTGGGCAGTGTGAGATATGAAAAAAATAATAATTTATAATTTATCTGTGGTCCATGAGGGAGGAAGCGTTGGGTAGGGAGGGTCAAAAGAGGAGCTAATACTAAGGACTCAAACAGAAAGATAATATTTTGAAATAGATAATGGCAACATATGTACAAATATCCTTGAAACAAGTGATTTATGGGTTATTGTGAATTGTAAGAGCCCCCAATACAAAGCTTTATTTTTCAAGAGTCTACTATTTCCTGTGTAACTTAGAACTTAGTAAGTGATGAAGCCTGTTTCATCATCTAACAATCCAAGAAAACTTACATTAAATGGATTATGATATCACCATCTCAGAGCACGTTAAAAACTCAGTGAGAATAGGAGATTCTTCAGCTAGCAAATTTGAATTACTGGACCATAAGATGCACTCCCCTCCCCCCCCCAAAAAAAAAGTGGGGGAAAAACAAGAGTGCGCCTTCTGGTGCAAAGATGTGGCACCTCAGAACATTTTAGTATACTGGTACTATTTGATTCAGAATAATTTTTTCATCTTTTATTGCTCTAAAAATTGGGTGTGTCCTATAGTCAGGTGTGTCTTATGGTCTGAAAAACATGGTAGCCAGTATGAGCCATCTTCTTTGTCAAATGCATCAGTGGCTGATGATAACCAATGCCAGTTTGTTCAAAAATAAGAGAGATAATTTTCTAATTCCAATTATAACCATGTGGTCAATTTTATAATTTGTTAAGATGACACCTCTCTTAAAGTAATGCTTTAAATAAAGTTAATGACAACAAAAGCCGGTGTTACCTATGATGTATCTGAATTACACTATTATTAATTTATCAACCTTGAACAGATAGTAAATATATAAATCTTGAACAGATAATAAATTTATAAATCCTGAACAGATAATGTAATCCAAAGAGCAGGAGTTTTTAGATGAAATTGTTTGCAATAAGGCAAAACTAAAGTCAAAAGTTAAAATCAAGTTAAAATTATATCAAAATTAAATATATAAATTTGCAAAATCCAGTAAATTTGGAATATTAGTTTTATGAACAAGAAAAACCCATCATTTTAGAAATGTAGCATGAGTAACAAATTAAATTATATTTAATGTGCATATATGTATCCTATACATGTTTATCTATATACATGTTTGTATATATATGTGTAATTATATTTGTTTGGGAAAGGAATACATTAGAAAATGAACTATGAGTTGTTCCTTTTAGTGGTTGATTCCTTTGTGCCAATATCAACACATAGACATCTCATGAGTAAGTGAGCACAAGTGTTCCATAACATTTTCTAGACTGCAATTCTTATGGGAACAGGTAACCAGATCTTTCTCCAATCGAGCAGCTGAATAGATTCTAACTAATAACCACTTGGTTCAAAGTCTAATGTTCAACTGATTGCTCTGAAAGAATTCCTTGCTATATCATTTAAGACAGCACTTGAGTATATATAGATCATATTGAGACAAGTTTTGAAAGGAAAAAAGTAAATAAGAAAAACTGTCTATGCTAAAACCAATCTCAAGCCTTAACAAACATGTAAACATAATATATATATATACATATATATTGCATTATGACTTAAAAGACAATACCCAGATACCTCATTTTTTTGGAGGGGGCATCAGTGCCTCTGGTGGTCGTGGGCACTATGCAGTGCTGCTCCTGAAAGCCGTTGCTGGATTTGAACCACCAAACCCGTGGGCCGCAGTCTTTCAATCAACCACTTATGCCACCGGGGGACAGCAACTAATACCTTATTTTTCAAACATGGAATAACCACTGAACTGGGGTTAGATAGTCCAGTGCATACCCCAGGGTAACCTAATCTTTCAAAGACCAAGAACAATTTCTATTATCATCGACTGTTCTTCAAAGTCTATTATATCATCAATGTCCTCGATTCATCTTTCTCTTTTCATTTCTTTCCAACCATTTGGTTAAAACAGCAGTCTTACCCATGAACCTAACAAAAATAATAGCAATAATAATAATGCTATTGGATTTTTACAGACCTAACTCACTAAATATGACAAATCTCTATTACAAATACCTTGGGATCAACAAGCATGAGTTGTCGACTCTGATCCAATAAGTTGTCATCAAGTAATCAGATGTGTTCTACATAAATCTGAAACTCTTTGTCTATTAATTTGGGGGATGCAGATAAGGCAAGATTATGTTGGAAAGTATTATAAAATATTCAATGAATATCATTTCAATACAAAGTACCTGAAAATAATATTTTCTCTTCTTAAAAATCATACATTTTCAATGTTTCTTAAATTACATAGGAGTCGGTTATGATAGGCAGTTTATTTTAAACTGATTAGTTCTATGTTAAAGTACAATTTTTACAAACAAAAGAACACCATTTCGTTTTCATATATAAAGGTTTATGGTAAATGGATGCACTGAATTAATTTTCACTGCACAATTAAAGACCTTAGTCAGTGATTTCCATAGTTTAAAGGTAAATATTTCTTGTAATTCATTAAAAATAATCCAGATCATTTTATTTCCGCAAAAACTGGAAGGCTTTTGCTCAGTAATTGCATATCACACTTTGGAAATTAGTATTCCTATCACATAGAAACACTGTTAAATCTTAAATCACATCCTTTCTTCAGGTGACATCTTCGAACATTGAATGATGACATAATTTTCCTATCAGGGTTTCTTCAGTCTTAGGATTCTGACTTTTTCCTCTTGGTTTAAATGACACAATTACAGCAAGGACAAATTTAGTGACTTTCTCTTTGGGTAACATCTTCTCTAAATAAGAACATCTGTTTTACAGTCACTTCCTGTTTATAGGGTAAGCTATTGTAGTTAAATTTCAAAATGTCAAACTCAATAAAAAATACTGATCTGTTTCAATGTGCTAGGGAAATATCTAATATGTATAAGGAGTCAATATAATCGAGTGGCAAAAATACTCTGCTGGGAAATAGAAAGGACTGTTTTCTATCCCCAGCTCTCTCATGAATTATTGGCCTTGTCTACGAAAGGATAAAAAGGTATCCCAAGGACAAACAGGGTAATGCAGACAGGAAAAATGGGACACTTCAATTGCTCTGGCATGTTTTACATTACAGTTAAACCAGTCTCATATTTTGTACTCAGTTTCAAAACCTACTGTATCTTTATGTGGTCATAGGACATTAACCTAAGCACAAACAGGACCCCACTAAGGAGAGCAGAGTGCACGCTTTCACTCCGTGTCTTTGAGGAGGGGATGGTTCAATTTGTTAGGGTTGAGTGCTCTGCAAACTGCTTTAGGGTGTCTGAGGACCAAATGAACTACTGAAAAGGAGGTCAAAAGGTTATTTTGATGAAGGAAAATTACTTAGTATGGCTCTCCTATCCATTGTCTTTGTAATGCTCACCAATTTATTAGATTGGGCCATGGATATGGGGCGTGTGAAATATGAATAAAGGGGAGTGATCGGTTGGGCACTTTCACTAAGTAGGAATTGAATCCTTTCAGAAGCAAGAACCCAGACTCTCAAAACTACCAAGGAAGAACAACTGGGAGTCAAAGGTGTGCTAAGGAGGAGGCAGAGGAGCCTGCAATGACTCTGAGGCGAGCGGTCCTCTTCTTATGCTACCGAACAGGTCTTGGGGCAGGAGGCTCACTTGCAGAGTAGGGTGCCTTCTGCTCATTTCAGCCCTTACAGATTGCAACAGGCAAGGCAGAGGCAGGGTACTGAGTGACCTATGACCAGAGGGAAACATGCGTGCTAGCATGGCAAAGAAGAGGCACAGCAGACAAGGCATTTTGCAATCTCCCAAATCATCTTGTAGAACCCCAATCTTGAGTATTGCTTTTGAGTTATATGCTGCTGATGGCAATGGATGATAGAATCTAGCAGAGGAACGGAGTGCCATAGAAGGGACAACTGGTGTCAGATAGGAAAAAGAAGGTTGAAGAGCCGATAGAATCATCCTGGGGCAGACACTAGGTTTTCTTTCTCGCTTCAGTAGTGAGAGGAGGTCCGATGTGCTTTGCATGCCATTCCTTAAGGGGTACTAAAGGGGGAATCTGGTATGTACACATTTGCTATGAGGCTGTAAAAAGCCTCTTAAAGTTTTCAGGAATAGAAGCCTATAACCATGTAGTTCTATCTTTATATTTGTTCATATAATGGTTCTGGAACTTCTTTGGCAGTTATCGTCGGGTAATTTAACTGTGTGTATTTTAGCTGCCTAGTAGCATAATTCCAGTGACCAGAAGTGTCAGTTGGTCCAGACTAAATAAAGTTTTACTACCAGATGTGTAGTCATAACCTCAGAGCTTGTATTAGATTTAGCAAGCAGCGTATGTGTGTGTTGCTTGACTAACAGCTGTGAACTGCTGATGCACTTCTATCTTGAAGGAAGTTTAGTTTAATGATTTCTGAGACGTATGGCTAAAACCTCTTTATTTTCTGGGTCTTGCTAGGAGAGATTTAGTATAGCAATATAAAATATAGACAGAAATAAAGCAAAACAAATACAAACAAAGTCTATCCGAAATGACAAAACCCTCCTCAGAGGAATTGCGGTATAGAAAATGAAGAGATAATACTTTAAGTTCATTACATGTTCCTCATGCCTACTCATAGTCTATGGCAGATAATCAAAATATACCAAGCTGCCATTAATGAATGTCCCAAAATTACTTGACTGTCTTTGACTGTCAGGATCTTTACCATTGAACCACTTTCAGACCTGCTACTAACACCAAATTTTACCATTACATTCCTTACTCCTATGCATTCACACTCATTGGAATGCACACTCTTCCCCATGGACCTTGCCAGAAGATTACTCTGAACTCACTTTGAAAGCAGCCTTCCCCACACCTCTCTTATAACAGACAGAGGGAAGTATCTTAGCATCATTAAAATAAATGAGTTTTGCTTGTTTTGATTTATTCTATTGAGCATAAATAAATGATTACTTTTCAATTATTTAATGTTCAAAGAAATTTTATGTGCTACATATCATCGTTGAGTCATTTTCTTTGAAGGACAAGTACAAGATGAATGGCAATTCATGGCTTAATTAAAGACCGATTTTTGAATACAGGGTTTTGCAATTAAACTTGCTTAGATGTGATGGTACAGGGTTGCTAGCTCTGCTACAGATTTTATGAAGCTTCATCAGGGGGAGAAAATGTATATTCAAATCCTGTATTTCAAAATTTTAGTGACAGAAAATAAGCATCTATTCGATTAGGACAGAAATACTTTCCAAGAAAGAAGGAGAAACTGTTATTATATATCTAACAAAAAATGCTGTGACCTAATTGTAGTCGCAATGCTTTTACTGAGCAAGGACTGCTGACAGAGGCAGTGATGTCTCTTGAAAGGAAAAGTGCACCCACCAGTCTCCAGCAATGCCTTCTTAGGATTGGTCTGACTATGTGTCCTGCCACTCCACAGTGCCTCTACTTTCTTGCAATCTCCTTCCTTTACAGAAGCAATTACCAATAACATGAAAAAATGGAAGTGACAACATCCCATAACCCATATCACAATACTTCACTCATATGCAAGCAATAATGAGCTACATGTCTGTGACATAATCTGCATGATAGATAATCTGCGGAAACTTCTATTCATTTAGAAAATTATTAGGTACAAAATGAGATGGTTTCTGTTAATAGTAGGAGTATAGGAGGCATGAGCATCAATATTAAGGGAGAAGTGGGGAACAGTGTATCTCAAATTTAAAATACATAGCCATTACCTAAACTTATTAAAATAGTCTATTAAAATAGTCTATTAAAATGTTGACCATGATCTAGTGGATCTTGGATTATGTTTGAAATTCCAAATTTGTGACAAAGTCCCTTGTGCTGATAATACTCATCCTTTGCGTTATAAGGAATATGGTAATATATTTTCATAGTAACTCATAATTATGTGCAATTGTGTTTGGGAATATAATAAATTTATGAATTTTATGTCACTGAATATGTTGTTAAATGATATTGACTATCATCATTTTCATTTAAATAACTTTATTATATTTTAAATTAAATTATTTGTGGAATTATAAGGACAAAGAAATGATCATACAAACACATTAGTACAAAAGCATTAGATAGTGGTTCTCAACATATCAAACTCAATGTCACAACTTTTATAAAAACACATTTTCATGCCTCCTGGATAGTACTCTGGGTTGCAGAAATATGCCCAGAAATCTGCGTCTGTAAAGACTACAGCCTGAAGAATCCAAGGAAGCCTGATTCCATATCAATGAGTTTAGTTTTATGTTTTTAATATTGTCAGAGAAAAGTATAGTAAATTTAATATACTTTCATGCATTGTTCCAAAATATGAATATAACAATCATTAATTATACAATCTCACAAATTGTGTAATAGCATGTCATACTGTGGGAGCTTATGTGGGGCAAAAAGTTATGTCACTGGTATTTCAAGTACCAGCAAGTGAACAGGTTTCAGAAGAACTTCCAGAAGAAAAACACAAAGAAGGTATAGGCTGTCCACTAGGAATTAGTCTCTAAAGACCCTATGGGTACTATGTAAACATTGTCAGCTACTTAAAATCCAATGGACAGAAACAGAATATTGTCAGAGAGAGTGACAGAGGATGAACCCCTCAGGTTGGAAGGCACTCAATATAAGACTGAAGAAGTTTCCTTCACAAAGTAGACTCAACCATAATGACACAGAAGGAACAAAGCCTGCAAAATGAAAGCCTTTGAGGACTTCATTTGCTGATGAGAAATGTCTCAATCCAAAAGAAGAAGAAACATCTGCAAGAATCACTTGGTAACTGGAACACGAAATATGTGAAATATGAATCTAGGGATACTTGAACTCATCTAAAATGAAAAGAAATGCAAGAAAATAGTGTGGCAGTCCCCTCATCTGGTGTCAATTTGAGGATTAAGAGTGTAGGGGTGGAGTCTAGCCTGTCAATCTGGAGATAGCCAATGAGACCTCTGTGTGTGTATGGTCTTCTCCTGAGAATTCTGGGAAACCTGGTTCTTCCTTCTTGGAGGTGGGAAGACACTCACTCACTCGCTTGGAGACTTTCTACTGACATTGCCCACTGCCTGAGAGACTCCACTAACAAGATTGGCTCCCTGTGAGACATTCCTGAGGGGAAGCCACAGAGACCCACCCTGACACAGCAAGAGACCAAGACCAAGAGAAGCCACGTAGAGACTCCTGCCAGTGCTGAGATGTTCATCACACCAGTGGAGCCAAAGATTTTCTACCCACTAGATTGTGATTGTCCTGTATTTGGTGTCATTGCATGTGTGTCATGAGTCTGAAGGACTTTATAGATTGCTGTCAAACATATGGATTCATATTGAATTTATGACTGGATCTGGACTGGCCTGAGATGTTTTCTTAATGTACAATTACTCTTTATATAAAACTCTCTCTTATATACATATGCGTGCTTATGAATTTGTGTCTCTAGTCTACTGGGACTAACACAACAAGGCATTAGTGAGCTGAAATGGACTAGTATTGAATTTTTGAATCTGAAAATGATATAATTTATGATGCCAGGAATGACACGATAAAGAGGAATTAATTGTCAAAAGGGATATTTTGGAATCTATCTCAAAATACAATGTTATCTATCATAGAAAGATGTCTACCTAATACAAGGGAATCTAATCGATATAACTGTTATTCAAGTTTATGCACACACACCTCCAAAAGCGGCTGTTATGGTTAGGTGAGAGGTAATCAGTTTCAACAGTGTTTGCACAACAGAACAAAACCCTAAGCAGTACTGTGCCACCTGTACAGTTGTCTGCATGCCTAAAGCCATTGTTGCACCCACTGTGTAAATCTATCTTTTTGAAAGTCTTCCTCTTTTCTACTGTCTCTCCATTTTACCATGCATGTCCTTCACTTGACAATTTGTCCAAAGTGTGTAAGATGAAATCTTGCCATCTTACTTCTAAGGACCACACTTGGGAGTACTTTAGGACCATTCTGCTCTAAGGAGCACTTCCAAGACAGAATGGTTTGGCTTTTTAGCAGTACATGATAGTCTCAATATTCTTCTCTAGCATGACAACTCAAATGCAGCGGTCATGCATTTGACCACTCCTCTGTGGTCAACCTTATTCAATATCCAACTTTCTTTCTGTCTTTATTTTTTTCTTTCTAAATACTTTTATTAGGGGCTCTTATAGCTCTTGTAACAATCCATACATAAACTGAAGCACATTTGTACATATGCTGCCATCATCATCATCAATTTCAAAGCATATTCTTTCTACTTGAGTCTTTGTTATGAGTTTCTGTTTTTTCCCTCCTCTCCCACCCTCCCACTCTTGTGAACCATTGATAGATTATAAGTTATTATTATTTTCCTATTTCATACCATCTGTTTTCTCCTTTCACTGACATTTCTGTTGTTCATTGCCCTAGGAAGTGAACAGCTTTAAACATTTTTATTGGTTCCCCCTTTTCTTTCCTTTCTCACCACACCCTCATGGTAGCACTACTCCCATTATTATTCCTGAGGGGTTTATATGTCCTGGATTCTGTGTTAAGAGCTCTTATCTGTACTAGTGTACATGCTCTGGTCTAGCTGGAATAGATAGCCGCCAGGAGTTGGGCGAAAGAAACATTAGAGGACTAAATGCATGTTGCTTCATGTGTGCTGTACTGTACTCTGGTTGACTCATCCCTTCCTTGTGACCATTATGTGAAGGGATATTCATTTGTCTACAGATGGTTTTGGAGTCTGCATTCTGAGTCCCCTCGTTTATATCTGGATAATTATTTTGGGTCCTCTGATACCTGATAACTGATCCTGTGGGCACCATGTGATTCATATAATGTGCTTTTCCATGTGGGCGTTTTACTTCCCTACTAGATAGCCATTTGTTTAAGCTTAAGCCTCTAAGACTCCAGACATTGTATCTTCTAATAGCTGGCCAACATCAGCTCTCTTCACCATATTTGCCTATGTATCCATTCTTTCTTCAGCAAACGTGTCATGAAACTGAGCAAAACAGATAGCCAAGTTATTAGAAAAAAAGTGCTCTTGCATTGAGGAAGGACTTGAGTAGAAACCTAATATGTGTCTTCTACCTTAATACTTAACAATTAATTACATGTACATAGACCTATATCCCAATAATTATATATTACTATATTTACATAGATGCAAGCCTATATTTACAACTCTAAAAATGTTTTTTTTTTGCCTCCAGGTTCTTTCCTCTAGTTGCTTTTATTTTCCTCCCATCCCACTATCATATTTCATCTTCATTTAGCTCTCAGTAGTTCTTTTTGGCTACATTGCACTTGAAAAACCTCACCACACATTCTGCGCCTTACTCGCTATTAATTTTATCTTTCTTGTTGTTCTCTAGTGCCTGGGTTTGTTGG
Organism: Nesogale talazaci; assembly: GCA_004026705.1. Classification (NCBI taxonomy): domain Eukaryota; kingdom Metazoa; phylum Chordata; class Mammalia; order Afrosoricida; family Tenrecidae; genus Nesogale; species Nesogale talazaci. Next base: position 26,386 of record PVJH01012199.1, read on the forward strand.
CTCTGCCCTCTCTCTGCCCTCCCTCCTCCTCTACCATGTTCCCCCTGTCTCAAACAGTTGATCATGCTGATTTCCCCTCAGGATTGTAAAAAATCCTGCTTAATTTTTATAGATAGCTATGAAGAGAAAAAGTCTATAAATACTACCAAGTCTGTCTGCTGACTTTTGTGAATGTTTGCTGATTGGGTCAGATGAGGTGCTATGCTTTGCACATAAAATACACATAAATTCGACTGACTAAATCTACAAAAAGAGATGATGCAGAAACTCAATATCAGACACTAGAACTACTACAGGGTCAAAAGTGGAAGAGATCACCAATTGCTCCTCTGTATATTCAGGTGGGAGTTTAAGAAAATGAAAACAAGTCCATGACAATCAAAATATGACCTTGAGTAATCTCCTATCCTAATTTGTAGAATATATCAAGAACAGAACACATACTCTGAATACTAATGACAGAAGCCAGATAAGCTGTGGGATGACATGAAGAACATTAAACATGAGGAAAGAAAATCAAAGAAGGTCATTAAAAGTAAAGGACAAAAGGATCAAAGGAGTTGTCAGAAGATGAACTGTGCCGGCCTATGGGAACAACTAGGGAGAAATCAAGTCGGGATTGTTCCCTGTCTGACCCAATGACACCATGGCAAAACAATAAGCGTGTGCAATAGAACATGGATTTCCCAAGGGAGTGTCAAGGATATACTTTGGGGCCAGGGTGTGGTGCCCCATCAGACTCACTGGAGGGACACTTCTGGAAATCAATGAATAGACCCTGAACTATTTAGTTCTTTTTTGATATTATTTTTATTTTTTACAATATATTATGGACATTGGTTTTGTTTTTGTTATCATCATTTTATTTTCTTTGTTTGCTTCATATTAGGATGCCTGTTTTTGTCTAGTACATATTGTCATCTGTGCAGGTCTACCTAGATAAGATAGACTGGAAAAACAGCCAGGAAGAGAAAATAATGGGACTGATGGTTCTGGGAGGCATGGGAGATGGGGAGGAGGGGGAGAGTAGGTGGTGTTGAAAAACCCAGGGATAAGGGAACAACAAGTGATTCAAAATCAGTGACAAGGTGGGTATGAGAGGCCAGAGAGGGAGTGATCAAGAGTAACATAAAAGAGAGAAAATACTGAAACTTCAATGGAGGTTGAGCATGATCGTGGGACAAAAGGAAAATAAAAGGAGATCGAGGAAGAACCGGGGGAGGGAAAGGCATTTATAGAGGTCTAAATACAGGTATGTACATAGGTGAATATATTTATATTATGACGATGTGGAAATCGATCTATGTGCATACATACACTTATATGGTTAGTATTAAGACAGCAGGTGGGGAATTGGACCTCCACTCAAGTACTTCCTCAATGAAAGACCACTTTGTTCTATTAAATTGGCATTCAATGATGCTCACATTTCTGACACAATCACTGAAGACAAATGTGTGCATAAGCAAAAGTGGTGAAGAAAGCTGATGGTGTCCAGCTATCAAAAGATATAGCATCTGGGGATCTTCCAGGCTTGAAAGTAAACAAGCGTCCATCTAGTTCAGAAGCAGCAAAGCTCACAAGCCTGCGCAACAACAAGGTGTCAAAGGATCGGGTATTAGGCATCAAAGAACTAAAAATTATATCATTATAAATGAGGGGGAGTACAAAGTGGGACCCAAAGTCCATCAATAGGTAAAGTGACAGCCCCTTACAGAGGGTTTGTAGGGAGGAAAAAAGCTAGTCAGTTGCAGTGTAGTGACAATGAAAGAAATATGCAATTCTCCTGTATTTCTTAAATGCTTCCTCTAACCCAATATCGTGATACAAATTCTACCTTACAAAACCAGCTAGACCATGGGAAGTACACTGGAGCCAGTAACAGGGATAATTCAGGACAGACGATCCTTTCAAGACCAGGGGTGAAAATGGTGATGCCAGCAGGATGGAGGGAAGGTGGAGTAGAAAGGGAGAACCTATTGCAGGAATCTACATATGACCCTGGCGTACAGACAGTGGGGAAGTTGGTGAGAGGACATATCAGACAGTGTATGATGAGAAAATAATGCCAATTTGTAAATTGTTAAGGGTTCATGGGGGAGGGGGATTGGGGAGGAAAGGAAAATATGGGGACCTAGGTAGAAGGAGGATGTTTTGGGAATGATGATGGCAACACATGTGCAAATATGATCTGCGTACAATTGACATATGTGTTGATTGTGATAGGAGTTGTATAAGACCCCAATAAAATGATTTATATATAAAAAATATGTTTCATTGTATGAAAGATAGATAATCCTGCAGAAACAGTAACAGGAGTAATGTTTCCCTGAGGGTAGGGGATAGAGTGGTGGTGGGATGGGGAGCTGACAGCACTGATGATTGTATAACTCTAATCAATAGAATTGAACAACAGAATTTGATGTGAGTGGATATAATGGATAATGTAAGATATGTCAATAAAATTATCATAGTAATAAAAAAGAAGATGAACTGTGATAATGTCATTTATTTGAAAGACAGGATGATTATTTTTATAACTTTTAATAAAAATTACTCAAGTTTAACAAAGGATTTTTGGAGTAATTAAAAATGAAATAGCCAATCTCTTCTATCTACAAAACAATATTTGGAAGGTAATTCCTGAGAGGAAAGGGTAGCTCACTTATTATGAATATATAGATTCAACAAGTTGCAAGTCCAATGAATCGTAATACAAGATTCCAAACCCTTCAATTGGTAGGAGGGGAAACTGTGTTCCTAGTGATTTGAAAAAATATAAGATTTTGATGAACAAATTCAATTATAAAAAGTAGAACTTCTCATTCCCATTCTTTCTTGTTTTTACTGTTTTTGTTGATTTTGCTATTTTTTCAGATCCACATATAGCTAAATTCTCCCCATGATCTTTATATCTAAATTCTAACTTTATCTTCAAATAAATTAGAAAAAAACATGTATATTTAAAAATCCACATTGCTACCATCTTAGTTTTTTGCTAATCCTAAGTTGTTAAATTGTAAAAACCAAAACGCCATCATTTCATCTATAAGCCTCTGAGATGAAAGATGAGATTTTTGAGATGTCTGTTTTATGAACAGATCTTTTGATCCAAATTGACACTCTAATTTGGGTCTAATGGGAGCATGGCTTGGAAAACATTTATCTGTTTCACATTCTAGCTATATGATATTTTCCATTTATAAAAATATTATCAAATGATTTCTGAACAAATATCAAAGACATTTAATTTCAAACCATTAAAAGGTCTAAAATATTTAAATATTAATGAAATAGCTGTATGAAAGATTTCTTATAAATAATTTCATGCCAAATGTGTTAGTTCAGGTAGATACGAGAAACAAATTCATAAGTACTCATATGTGTCTAAGAAAGAGCTGTTTGTACAAGAGCAATTGAATATTGAGAAAACATCCCAGTCCAGGTCATGTCCATAAGTTTGATATTAGCCCATATGTCCAATATCAATCTATAAAGTCCTCATTAGACTCACAAAACCACATGCAATGCAATGATACTGAATGCAAGAAGATCATAGGCCAGTAGGTGGGAATTCCTGTGGACTCAGTGGCATTGTAAGCAACTCAATGCTGACAGGGCTGTCCACATAGCTATCAACTGCAATGTCTCCCAGGGAGTGAGTCAAAAGAGGGAGTATCTCCCACCTCCAGAGAGAAATATTGACGTTCCCAGAATCCACAGGAGAGGACCATGCTCACACAGAGGCCTCAGTGGCTATGACCTGATCGACAGGCTAAACTTCACCCCTTCACTCTCAATTCTCTCCAATTGACAAGTGATTATATACCTGCCACACTTTAAGGTACAAAATAAAAATCCAATTGTAAATGACACAATCACCCACTATATATTGAAAGAAAATATATATCCTGATGAAGAGAAGAAATGGTTATCGAGAAGAATTCTATCCACTGTAATCAAGCAAAACATCCTCCACATTTAAAATACAACACCTTATAATAATGTTATAAGCTTCACAGGACTTTAAAGACCTAAAGCAATGGTATAATTTTTATTTCCTTACATTTTAACAGGGTCCTGTTCACAATATGTATGAATGATAATTATTTAACTTTTCTATTCTGAAGGATACTTCCTGTGACAGTGTAAGTTATAGGATCACTGTAAGTTGAATCCATTCACTGGCAACAGGTGGAAGCTTTACTGTCTCATAGCATGTCAACTTCATAAATAAGTATAGGGGTGACGTCTAATCTGCCAATAAGGTCACAGGCTGATGATGCTGCCTGTCAGCGTGGCCTTCTCATGAGGATCCTGAGAACTTCCTCTTTCTGCCTTATCTTCCTGCTAACAAATCACACAGAGATTGCTGAGCTATGCAGGAGTGTCTCACTCTGCTGCCTTTTCCTGCTGTTGAGACACTCAGAGACGTGGAGGAACCATGTTTAGGGGCACACCTACACTGAGATGCTTCCACTGCCATTGGATTATAAGAATTTTCACCCACCAGCCTATGATCTTCCTGTATCTGGCACCATTGCTTGTGATCACATTGAAGGATGAAGTGAGATTTATGCACTTATCGGTTAATATCAGACTTGCAGACTTGATTTGGACAGGATGTTTTCTTGATACAAAATTACGGTTTGATATAAAGCTTTATCTTATATAAACAAATGTCCCTGATTTTTTTCTCTAGTCAACCCATTTTAACACGTAGCTTAACTGAAAACGTAAGAGTATATACTCAAGAACTATTTGTAAGATCATTTATAAACTTGTTATTAAAATAACTGAAAAACTGAAAAACCCAAAGTAACAAATTATTAGTTTGACTATTTAGCTGGTCTTAAGTGCCATTAGTTCTTTGAGTGAGTAGAGAAAACTGCCTTCAGTAAAGCTGTTTATAGAGCTCAAGTTCAGAGGTTTAATTTCTATTGCTACATTTATTAAGATTTAATACCATTTTTATTATTCACACTTATGGAGATGAGTCATGTAAACTTACACCTACGCTCACCTTATCATAACAACAACATGTGTATATTATATCAAGAATATGTGAATAGAGTCAATTATAAATCAAATAAATTTCAAGTGTTTTCTCTTTTCCCATGACTAACTAAATATTGCAAATATGTCCCATAGTATGTGTGTATTTAGAGTTGACTAACTGAGATAAAAGTGTTATTTTCCATGAACATTATTTTTAATTTACTAATAGAGGTTTCATAGTTCTAAGGACTAAAACACTAAAAACTAACTGCATTTATTACCTATTGCCTCTGGTTTTACATCTTTCCTCTTCTTTCTCTTCTGTATCACAAAGATGTCTTGGATTTAAATGGAAGTTAGATTTTGCTTTATCGATTTTTTAACAACCTCAGAGAATAATTAAACTATCATACTTTGTCATTACAAGCAAATCACCCTTGGATGGTATTTATAGGTGTTTTAAAATATTATACTGTATATGCCTATTGCACACATTTAAGTCAGATGTATTTTGTGTGTTTGTGGATAGAATTTACTGTGTACCCAGTTGAACAAACATAGGACAGCTGGTCATGAGTCATGGATTGAGGGCAGCCTCATCTTTTCCACGGAGGATGATGGCCTTTCTGTGAGACTCCTTTGCTAATGCTGAGCTCGCTTTCCTCTCCATGTGTCCAACAGCTTGTATCGCCTTTACTGTAGGATTTCCAACTGCGAAATTTAATAGCATCTGTGGTCTTACATGTATGTAGGATGTATACCGTAAATAAGGAAAACAGAAGAAATGATGCATTAGAATGATGATCTGAAAAAGGACATTGGATGGACTACGGACTGACAGGGACCAAACCAATATGTCTTGGAAGAAGTGTCTCAAGCAGTTTCGCCATGCTATCAGGACAGCCGGTCCCTGGGAACACGATGCTTGTCAATATAGAGGTTTAGGGAAAGAGAGGGTAACCTTCAGTGAGCTGAAACAACACAGTGACTACAACGCTGGTTTCAAATACAGGAAACATGCTGAGGGTAGCACAGGTCCAGGGAACATTTGGGATTGCACACAGTCAGTGTGAGTGAGAACAGACTCAAAGGCCCTAGCAACAACCACGACAAGTTACTTTTCTGTCCCTGTCCAGGGTTACTGCTCGACATCCCGATTTGTTGTCCATTAGTATTTCTGAGGCATTAGTAAAATTAGCATGCCCCCGCATCTACTTGCTCCTAATTAATACACCGAAGGCACACAGGCTCATTCATCCATTTTTCTGTTCTTTTCTTTTCTTTCTTTCTTCCTTCCTTCCTTCCATCATCTATCTATTTACCATCTATCTATCTATCTATATCTATCTATCTATCCATCTATCTATATTTATTCATTTTGGTGCTTGCTTACAAATTGAAGACTTTGGGGAGAGTAACAATTTTATCAGTGCTTCTCAGGCCTACTGATGCTTTAACTCAAATTAAGTCTCCAACCTAAGTTTTGTAAATCTTAATCCTTGTAGGTTTATTATAATCCCACTGGAAATGTTTTATTTTATATTTGATATTAGCACACGGTATTTCTTAAGTTGCTCTTCCTCAAGATATATAACAAACAAGCAAAAGGAACAAACAGAAATGGAGAAAGGGGGATGCTAAACTTTCTTCCAGAGCTGACAGAGAGGGAAAAGCTTCTCTCCTAAACCCCAGGTTTCCAAATTTATTTGGCCTAAGATATTCTTTTCGGAAAAACAAAGCAAAAACGTTTAGCACCCTCTAACAATTAAAACGTGTACAATATTTCCCATAACCCAGAATAGATGTAGGTATTTATTTTTGCAGTTCCCCTGGATCATTCCAGTACCTGCCAGGAAGCAGTGCTGCCCATTTGGGGAAAGAGTATCCTAGAATGTATGCCCTGAGTTTAAAAGTAAGCATTTGAAACTGAGAAATTAATTTTCTGGTTAATGTCATCCATTTGTGACATTTCTGCTATAACAACACTAGATAACTTGAACAGCTGCCATGCATTTTATGCACAGTGGGAGACTGACTCATTTTGGAGGGAAACACTTGATCTTGGACTGCCAACATCCCTTTATTCCCTCCATACTTCATCTGTAGTGCTGCCACAGCCTTACAGCTATGTCAAACCACAGACACTCACGTTCTGGGATCGGTGAGCATACCTTGTTACCTTGTCTTCTGGATGATGGCTGTATCCTCCTCCTACTGTGTAATCTCTTTATATATGGTTGGGAAGGCATGGAGAGTCTAAAGTTATGCTAAAATCTTGATATTCTTTTAGTACTAGTTGTGATCTAAAATATAAAAACTGCATTTACTGTATATGTGGTAACTTACATATATGCATATATGCTGGCACTTGCTCTAATTTTAGATATTTTTAATTATATTAAGTGAAAACAAGGAACTCTGTTGGCATAGTAGGTTAGGGTTGGGCTGACAATCACAAGGTCAGCAGGAAAGATTAGGGATTCCAAGGGGAAAGATTAGGGTTTCCACTCCCATAGGTACAGTCTGAAAAACTTACAGGGGCAAGTTATTTGTCTTATAGAGTCACAATGGGTCAGAATTGAATTGATAGCCAGAAAATGTGAAAACAGCACAGCATTAATGCAAGTTAAAGAAAATCAGATGAAGTCTTTCCATGTCCCTTCTATTATATTATATTGTGGCGGTATTGTACTTAATATCAATTTCATGATTGGGATTCTAGGGGTGCAGTCTAGCCTGTCAATCTGAAGATAGACAATGAGACTTCTTTGTGGACATAGATTTCTCCTGAGATTTTCTGGGAAATCTCACAGTATTTCCCAATTAGAGAAGGGAGGCTGGACTGAGTCTTGGAGAGACAAACTACTGATAAGACGAGAAGACAGTGTGCTGATTGATCCTGATTTCTGGAGAATGGAGGAGCCAAAAGAGAAGCCACATGGGCTTGCCCTGATGGAACCAGATCTCTGGGGCTGGAGAAGCAATAGAGAGACCCCTGCGGCTGAGATGCTCCCACCGCCAATGCATACTGCTGATGAACCCTAAACCCTGGAAATGAGGAGCCATGGGAATACCCCTGCCAGCTCCAGGACACATCTACTGCATGTGCTTCGTAAGTCAGAAGATTTTATAGACTGGTGTCAGACATATGGGTTAATATTATACTTATGACTTTGGAATGGACTGGATTGGGAAGCTTTCTCAATGTTCTATTCCTTTTGTATATGAACCTTTCCCTTATATCCATATGCATGTCTATGAATTTGTTTTTCTAGTCTATCCAGACTAACACATATGTAAAAGTTCATCTAATATACCTATATACAAATATATTTTGGTATTATGTGAGAATACTAGAATTCTTTAGTCAGAAAAATTAAAAACCTGGACAGGTGTGTAAGTTACCTCAGCAATCATCTAGCCTACATTGAGAACGCACTGTAGTTCCTCAATGAATCAATTCTTGACCATCAAGTTCTTACCCTAAACTTGACGTTTTTAATAAAACATTATACAGAAATTCCATAGTCAATATGTTCAGAGTTAAATAATATCACTTAAATAAAAGCACAATATTTAAAATGTTTTTTAACAACTAGAGTGTGCCCATCCCTAGAGATTGATGAGGCTCTGGATCTGTGGACAGGGATGGGCAGAAGGAGTGTGGGGAGAGTCATTGTTTGGAAGGGGAATCCTCTTCCATGAAATCAACCGGTAGCTGCTTTTCAGGAGTTTCCCCGCTTCTTTGCCTTTTTCACGAGGAAGCTCCTGGGTTGTTTTCTCTAAAAAGATCTGTCTAATGTGGTCTGCTGTTGTTGTTTCCTTAAACATTTTCTAAAAGAAAAGTCTACTAAACTATCATCAGCAATAAAGATAACACAGTTAGCCAGCTCCTTAGCATGATGACTCTTTTCAAGAACTTTCTTCAGACCCATGTTTTCTATCTAAAAACAGTACCAGAAATCATACCGATTAAGAAAATTATAGCAAAATACTTGGAACACAGCTGCAAAAGTTTTAAACAATGCATACTAACATGCCAACCACCTCTGAGTGACTAAAACACGAACTGCTTTTATTTACAAAAGGCATGTGTGTCTTGTCAGATGCCAGTATTTTGTTTGCGCTCCCCTGCAAATTGTTCCCAACATTTTGCATCAAAATCTGATTATGTCAAGTACTGATGCAGCTGAGTCCTGAGAGTCTACTGTACAAAATAATTTAATCTCTTTATTTTCTCACATTTACTTTCCTTATATGTGTAGAATAACAAAGACATTTGTAAAAACTGCCAAATGTAATTAATAGGTGTACCATATGCATAAATGGAAATTTAAAATAATTCATGTGATGATAATCTAACCAGGAAATTAATTGGACCCTATGTTCTATCTGATAGAAGAAACTTATTATAAAGAAATATTTGGCCTACACATCTGGCATGCCCAGAGAAGTCCAATTCTTACAGTAAAATAAATCAGCAATAATATTACTAAATTTAAAATATAGAGGTTTATAAATATATATAATTGTATCTAAGGTAAGACAGTTGAAAAGATAGGAATGGATGACTTCATACCTATATCTTGTAATTTTTCTTGTGTGGCTTTTTTTTTATTATTTTTTAATTTTTATTAGGCATCACTGTCCTCCAGTGGTGGGAGTAGGAGGCCCAGCCTATGCTCCATAGAGCTGGAATCGAACCTCTATCCCAGTGGGCCGCAGTCCTGCGCACCACCACTACGCCACCGGGGCTCAGCCCTATATCTTGTAATTTTTAAATGAACAGAGATCATGTAGATTTTCAGAGATGGGAGACATATGTATGGTACAGTAAATTTAACTTACTCAAGCAAAATGACAACTTTAAAGTAATGGAAATTTATAAGAACCCTTATAAACCACATAGCAAATGCCATATTCCTTTAAACCTTATTTTATTTTTGAACTGCTATGCTCGACTAAAAGATTACTGATAACAAGATGCCATGTAAATGTATTAGAAACTATTATGTACATCATGCTATTTCTTTAATCTGCTATTCTTGGTAGTGGCCCTCAAATCACTTCAGAGTCATCATGAAACTGTGAACAACAGAATGAAACAGTGCCTGGCCTTCATCCCCACAAGTATTCTTAGGTTTGATCCCATGATGGTAGCCACTCTGTCAATGCATCTTGTTCAAGGTATTCTGCTTTTTCACTGCCCCTCTATGAAGCATGATGTCTGGAATACATTATACATTTCCTCAAGAGCATCAGCTACTGGGCCTGTGCTATCCATCCCTGCTACTCTGCAGTAGCCTACAAGACTCTCTTACCACCACACAGCCTGGGGACAAGCAAGTATCATAGCTTTGTACTTCTGCTAGCGAGACTTCACTCCCAGCCACTTAACATCACACTGCTGTAGGCAATCACCCATACTCTCCTATGAGGCAAGATGCTGCACGGGGCCAATGCAGGTATCTAAACTCTGTAGTTATGAGTTGTTATGAGTCTTTTAACTCCACTGGCAAACTTCCAGTCTGATGGCAATGCACCCTTCCTCTGTGAGCTGACAAGCACACCAATGCTTTCTTGCAGTCTTGTATTTATAGACTTTCTTTCTGGATCTCGGAGATACTTATGCTGCAAGGTATAACTGCAAAGAATTAGACTTGTACATTCCTTGGGATCAACCTTCTATGAGCCCATAGGAGCACTGTGCTTGATAGTAATGAGACCATCACCGCCATAGCTTCCATGATTTTGGCCATTATGGAAGCAAATTCCTCCTGTCTTTCAAAGTATGAGTCTCCCAACAGGATAACAAACTGACTATTCTGCTTTGCATACTGCAAATAAACTGACCAATTCCTTTCAAGATTGCAGCCAAGTCGATCATTTAGGGAGTTGCATGGCCATGTAAAAAGCCATACAAAATCAGGGGCATAAATCAAGTGTACAGAACAAGAATTAATGCACATTCCTCATGCACATTTCCCTAAACTAGTAAATATACAGAGAATCAATAGGCAAATGCAGTGATGAGATCCTGTTAAAAATACACAAGCAACACTAGTTTTTTTCTGACTAGTTTATATGTAGGTAGCTTTGCCATCTACATGTCTTCAAAAAATATTGATATGGAATACATGGCAGATATATATTTGTCTTATTTATAAAACAAATGAACAGATTGCCTTGGGGTGTTCTGGAAAACCTAAATAAATATTTTCCTTTTTGGTTCATTTATTATATGTTGAAAACAAAAACAGAAAAAAACATTAAAACCATCATAGGTGAAGTTAAGCTAAAACATTCATTATGGAAAACATAGGTGGTGAGTTTTTTAATTGAATTGAATTACATGCTTTATAATCTTGTTTGCTTGGGAGCTGTGATTAAGTGAATTGCTTGATAGAGTTCTAAATTTTGTAATTCCCACCAACTGAATGGGTGGGATCATGAAAGTTTGGTGTATGGAAATCTAACATGGCCATCGGTCAATGTTGCCATCCCACAGAGCAGAAAATGAGCCATCTCAGAACAGACAGGGAAGATCTCACTAGCATTGAGAAAAAAAGGCAAGGGGAGAAGAAAGTCTTATGGCCCCGATGTTCCTAAGCCATGAGCCTTCTTGACCCAGGAGACATAAGGCTGCAGCACCAGAGAAGTGGCAGCTGTCAAGGCGGCAGCAGGAAGAGGAGCTGGAAGCTTTGGGGCAGGAGGTTCACTTGCAGAACAGGTTTCCTCCAAGCTCTTAATCGAGGGAGCTAGATTTGCCTCCTGCTGAGGCTTATGGTATTGGTTAGCAATCCTGAAAGAACTTTGTAACATTGCACTAAGGCAGAGTCCAAGAAACTATATATATATATATATATATATATATATATATATATATATATATATATATATATATCTGTGAGGCTAAAGAGCAGTGAGAGTCATTGCTGCAGGCATAATTCATAAGAAATGCTCCTACCTGAACGCCGTGGATGGGGAGCATTTCTGATTCTGAATTGTAATCTCTAAAAATTTCCTCATAATTATGAATATTATCTGTGAATTCTATACGAAAATGAAAATGGATTAAATGATCTAACAGAAAATGGATTGCATGACCCATATTTCATGGGGGGCACAGGTGATGTAATAATTGATAAAGACAATTGGAAGGTTGAGGCATACCTGATGCCACCTCAAAGGATCCAGCATTAGGCTGATGAATTTTATTATTTCTTCCCTCGTGAGTTCACACTATTCTGACAATTACCCTTGGAACATTCCAATAATTACAAATAAGATCTTTTCCTATCTCTTTAAGAATTTTTACATAAATCATGACAGGTGCCTATGGTTCTTATTTAATTTAGTTTGTAATAATTTCTTTGATTCAAGAAAATGTCCAAAGCTTTTTCAATAATTTAAAGAGTACACATGCAGCAAGGGAAGTGATTGTGAAAAAGCTTTGTTACAAATAAGAATTCTATGTGAGATCAAATTTATATAACATTAAGGAGCAAATAGGAGTTGTCTCATATCTATTCATACATAGTATTCTTGCTTCAATATTTCAAAATCTAAATGTTTTCACTAGTATTGTGTTAGTCCAGAACATAGCCAGAGACACCCAGAAGTATATAAGAGAGAGCTTTATATCAAAGAGTAATTATATATGAAGGAAATATACCAGTCCAAATCAAGGTCCAAACCTGATATTTGCCCATGTCCAATACCATTGTATAAATGCACCTTTAGTCTCACACTGCACGTATAATGATGCCAAATACAGGAAGATCACAAGCCAGTGGTTGGAAAGTCTTGTGGATCCAGTGGTGGTGGAAGCATCTCAGTGCTGGCACTGTCTCCAAGTGACTCCTCCAGCTCCAGGCCTCTGGCTCCACCAGCCTTGCTCCATGAAGCTTTTCAACAAGAATTTTTCACAGGGAGAGTGTGTTCCACCTGCACAGGGGAAGACAGGAGTTCCCAGAATCCTCAAGAGAAGGTCATGCAGACACAGAGGCCTCATGGGCTATGTCCTGATTGACGGGCTTGATAGACCACGCCATTCTCTAAAAGTGACAGAAGATTTTGTAACTTTCACAGTGCAATTGGACTTTGAGTATGAATAAAATGTGAAATGTTTTCTTTTTTGTTTAAGCAGAAAACCCGAAAGAAAGTCACTGAAAATCGTATTGTACTTCTTACTTACATATAATTGTATTATAAAGTCAATTACTGGGCTGAGCCCCGGTGGCGTAGTGGTTGTGCGCGGGACTGCGGCCCACTGGGATAGAGGTTCAATTCCAGCTCCACAGGAGCAAAGGCTGGGCCTCCTACTCCCACCACCTGAGGGCAGTGCTCAAAAACAAAAAAACAAAAAACAAAAAAGCAAAGTCAATTACTATCTCTTATAGCTCTTTATTAAAGATTCACCATTAATTGATATGTTTGGGGCATGTTTTTCAAACTTTATAACTCACTGGGAAATTATATTTTTATCAACTAAAACTGAAATTGACATGGCAATCATGAACAATTTGAAAGTTGTACCACTTCATGTTTAAAAACTAGAATATTTCTTAATGTTTTGTATAATTCAAAGTCACCAAATTGTAAATTAAAGTATTTAATGATTTTCTAAATTCTTCATTTAATCCTAGTGATTAGTTTGTGTAACTGAATAGCAGAGGAATAGACACATATCTAGGTTTATAAAGAGATAGAAGTCCATATTTATGCATATTGTATGCATGCAGTTATACATAATTCAATTATGAAGTGCTTTATATGGTTTTCTTATAGATGAGTTTCATAAGAATTTTAGATATGTAATTATAGTTTACTTTTTAATTTTAAACTCTACATATTCTACATCCTGCCTCTCTTTTTCAGATTCAGATTTCACTTCTATAGTCTCACTGCGCCAGGCCTTGCTTTTATTCTGCTTAAATATTTTTGTGGTATATATTTAATTGATAACATTTATTTTGTTATGCTCTCAAGTTCACTTGTCTTTCCTTGCATTATTTGCACTCATCTTTTACAGTCTTGATTATATATTTCATGGCAAACATTAATTTTTCATAGTTAGGATAATGACCATTCTTCACTACCTCCTTTGTCTACTCCACATGCCTAATTTTCCTTATCTTTGAAAACAGGCAAAAACTCATTCACTGCCATCTAGTCAGTACTGACTCACTGATTGAGAACATAAAGCTAAGTCTTTCTCCTGCGGACCACAGATCATCGGGATCACAGCCCAATGAGAAAGCACGACATCACCACAGCTCCTTGAGCAAATGCAATGGAGTTATAACTACTACTTAAATACTTGTTCTGATGGCACTGATACTGTAGAATTTCATTAATTAATTCTTTTGACTGTTTTTTCTTTTCACTATGGATTGTGTTTTCTTTTTTTCTTTATAGGTCTTTTGGTCTATCTGTCTCTCCATTTTTCTATTTGTTTTTCATGCCTGGAAATTTTGAATTGTAAATTTTACCTGTCTGGTTCCTGCATATTTCTTGTATTCCTGTGAATATCTTTGGACACTATTATTAATACAATTAAGTACATTAAAATATTTTAATCTTTTGAAGATTGTTTTAAAGTGTATTCGTTGAGCATTGAAGCTGCTAAAGAATTCCATTCATAGTGTCCCTTGAATTATAATATCTTTTCACTGTGTCAGGAGAGACACCCAGCATCAGACTCTGGGCTCCTTTGAATGCCTTCTCACCAGCCCTAGGAAGTTGTTTTGGTATATGTTTTTCTCCACACATGGGCCTGCACCAGTATTCAGTTAAATACTTGTGAATGGTGTTCTGTCAATCCCTGGGATTGACTTTTTTAATTGTACCCCTTTTACTTTGACTTCCTGGACTTCCAGAACACTTCTCTGCCTTTGTCAACTGAGGGACTGACTGTCGTTGATGTAGAAAGTCTCTTCAGGCAGTAAACGGGGACCGTCTTAAGGTCCACTTGCTGCTTTTCTAAGGGATTACAGCCATCCCCAGTGCAAGTCTGTTGTTGCTATTTTTGTTGTGTTTTGACTGCTCTTGTTGTGGTTGTTTTGTTTTACTATTAGTATTGTTTCAAAAAGAAATAAACTACTGAATAATTGGACTTTTCCGAAAGAGAAAAGTTATTTTGATGACAGAATCTGCATCATCAATTGTATCTTTTCTTCCTGAATGTTTGAGTTCCCAAAATGCATTTCCTTTTTCAGGTTTCTATGAGCTCGAAATAAAATGTCTCTACCATGTAGTAGAAACCCCTTGAATATTTGAGTTGAACAATGTAGAAAGACAATAAAAAACTTAATTAGCAGAGTTTAAAACATCTGAAAATTATTCTTAAGGTCAGAAAATTATTTGAGCTCTTAAAATATTATTTAAGACCATGATTTATTGTATCTTTCTGCTTGACTACTTTCAGTATATTGATCTCTTATCATTAAGCTTATTCAAATGGCAAGGTGATACCTATAGTTCTATATTTTAGGGGTTTGCATTACCTCAACTAAAAAAAATGTAAGAAGATGACAATGTAGGAATATTTAATTTTTTAGAATACTTTTAGCCTAAAAGAAATGTCCTTGGAAAGTTCCTCAATGTTTCTTCTTCCATCTCATTCACAGCTCTAATTTACATGGTCACTCCTAATATTTATGTGTCTGTGAAATGTTCTACCACGTGTGACATTCTGTCCTTTGTGAGAATCGAAGGAAACCAAGGGGGAAAGACTGAAATCAATAGATGAATACTCATCAAACAGTGTCCACAACATTCTTCAGAATATATTCTTATATCACATTTTAAATATGTTAACTAGGTGATATTTTATATAAGGCTTTAGCTCAGTCAAAATCTTTTCAGCTTTAAGCTTTCTCTTTCCTTTGTAGGCTATAATGAAGTTAAAAGCTGACAGAATATGTATTGTTTTATATCTATATTTATATTCACATTCAGTATATAAATAGTACACTTTCAGAAATTGAGGTAATATTTAAACATAGTATTCAATAGTACTTAAAATGATTTTTAAATAGATATTTAAAGGAGGTATTTAATAATGGTAACTACCAGAAATGCTATTAGCACTAGAAATAGTAGTTAATAAATAGTATTAAATAGTATTTTTCAAATATTTTAATAAATATCTTGATAGTTCCTATATATGTATTTCATTTTTATAATCATAGTAATATATATATAAATGTTTGATATTTAATTGGAATATTGATATTGTGTTGTTATCCACATGCACTTAATTTTTTTGCTCTATGTTATTTTCTTTACATGCCTTTGTTCTTGATATTTTTAGAGTCATTTATTTCAGATTATAAAAGAGATTTTATGTAGTTACATATTGTTTTATTATAACATTTGAGTTTCTAAATTGTAATCAAATCACTAAAATAAAATATTTTATTTTTTTCCTCTGATGATTTTGAGTTTAAAAATTATTTTATATTGCATTTCAGAACTGCAAAATTATTAACTCCTAATATAATTGGTAATATGCAACCTTATTAAACTTTTGTTTCAGTGATAAAATTAGTGTTTCAACATTCAAAATGTTGTTTCATCTTATTTAACAGGTTTATCTTTCCTAAGTATCCAGTGAACTATAGTCATTACTGATATATTTATCTACTTCATCGTCTTTCCTTTTTAGCTTTTATGTCCAGATGTGTACTGAGTTTCACATATGTGCCATGTGTTAGCTATTGCTCTTTTCTAAAAATCATTTGACAATATTTCATTCTGTTTTACATAGGGTCACTGGGTTAGACCAACTTGATGGCACCTCAAAAAAGAGAAAAACACTGCCAACATGATACACAATTATTTAATACATGACATCTTTGGTACTTAGATAATCTGTTATCAATGTGAGAGGATTTAGAGTGAAGGGGTAAGTTTTGCGTGTCAATCAGGTCAGAGGTTGATGATCTCTTTGGGAGGCAAGACAGAGAAAAATATCTCATTGGAGGCGGAACACATGCTGACTCCCTGAGAGGCTTTCTACTGACGAGACACATGAAGATAGGATGGAGTTAGCCACAGCTTCAGAGCTGGAAAAGCCACGTGGAAACCTCTGCTCACACTCAAATGATTACAATACCTTTTGAAACACAAGACTTTCCACCCACTGGTCTGTGATCACCTGCATTCAGCAAAATTGCATGTATTTTGTGAGTTTGAAGCGGAGTTTATAGATTGGTATAGGACATATGGGCTAATTTGGACTTAAAGACTTGGTATGGACTGGGCTGGGATGTTTTCTTAATATTCAATTACTCTTTGATATAGAACTCTTTCTTATACACATATGAGTATCTATGAATTTTTCTAGTCTAGATGTACACATATAAATCATTCTTCCTTTGAGGTACTATCTTTCAATGTCTGTATTATTTATAACTCTAAAGTGTGCTTTATATGGCTTTCTGTCATTCATACTTGCAAGATCTCTCATTAGTGCTTAAATAACTATTCTAAAGGAAAAAATTTAATATAATAAACTGGACATATGTCTGAATTGTCACTGCTTTTCAACTTTTTTTTGCGGGGTGGGGGAGTGGGGGGGTGTTCCCTGCCCTCTGGTGGTCGTGGGACTACCCAGCGCTGCTCTTGAGAGCCTCTGCTGCATTTGAACTGCCAAGCCCGCAGGCCGCAGTCCTGCACTCAACCACTTATGCCATCGGGGCTCAGTGGCTTTTCAACTTTTAATGAATTGTGTATATACCATAAAGGACTTGGTAAAGGTTTTCTAATCCAAACATCTAACAAACACCAAAAGAAATTTCTTAGGTAGTACTCCTAACTTATATACAATTAGTTTCTGCTAATCAACTTTAAGTAAATTATAAATAAGAGCTGGCAATAACAATGTGGTAAAAAAGAAAAAGTTTTCTCTGATTAATATAGACAATTCATTAAAAATATACTGAACTCTAAAAGAAAAGAAGCATGTATAGGATAACAGAGGAGAAGGTACACACAAAACTCAAGTCAAATTCACTCCCACATATTTGATACTGACTCAAAATGACCTTAAAGGACACGTTGGAACTGCCCTTGCAATTCTTACACTGTAACAGTTAAGGGCATGGAACATCTCATCTTCCTCTTGGGAGCATTTGGTAATTTCAAAATGCTGACTTTTAGGCTTGCTGCCCAACTCATAACCACTATGCCAACAGGACTCTTTAGTACCAATAAAGTCATGATTAAATCCATTCTCTCTTTAAACCAAAAGTACTTCCATACAGCAAACGATACCTGATTAAATTTGAGACTGAGAAATACATTAGAGAAGTGTTGGTGTTATTCCTATAGGTATAGCTACAAACATGTAAATAAGTATAAATACATGACATGTAAATCAATTCTCTTTTTCCAAGATAAACACAGCATTTTCATGATAGCATAAAAGACCCTTATTGATCAACCCATAATTATATCCCTCAAAGTTTTGACTGCTTCCAATTATACATATTCTCCTTTGTGTGCTGAAGAAGAAAGAAAAGCTAAGAGATTAGATAAGTTAAGCAAGAACTAACTTATTTATGAAGGCTGTTAACCAGCATAAGATTAATAAAGGTATCTGCTGAAAAGTTTGCATTTTTTAAATATATTTTTGTTTGTAATGTAAAGGTTTGGAGTGTATACTGCCACATGGGTGCTTACAAGAAAATAAGGGACTCTGAAGAAAAACTGATACAATTATGGGGACTCTGTCGGCTGAGTGGCTTTGTGGTTTTTTAGGAAGCAAAATTGAATGTGTTCCAAGAACTAGTGGCCATTTTCATTTATTTTCCCTGAAATAGAATTAAAAAAAATACCAATATATGAATATGTGGAAGTAATGAAATCCTGGGGTGAAGAAATGGCACGGGGGCCACATTTATCCTACTATGGTCACAAAAGAGATGCCAAACTCCAGATCTGCCCAAAGTTAAGACCTACGTGACAGAGGTGAGACAAGCCTCTACTCTCAATCCTTCCACATCTTAACCTGAAACCAATCATCCCTCCCCTAGCACTACACTTCCCTCCTGGGTTCAAAAACCCATTGCAATGGCTACATTGAATACGCTGACAATACTAACAAACACGAAGATTTATTTTGGAAGTTAACAGGTGACAAATCATTTAGAAGACGTTTTTTCACAGTGCCTGTCCTCATCCACGCTGATAGGCACATTTATCTCTGGTCCTCAACCTCTCCACTTTGTGAGCCTGCAGCCTTTGCTCTGCCCAGCCTCCTATTACAAAGCTCCTTTCATACTAAGATATCCAAAGGTACTTGTGTTAGGCCAACTTGACCTGAGAAACAAATCCAGACATACTCCTATGTGTGCCAGAGGGAACTTTATGTCAAAGAGCAATTGTCTATTGAGAAAACATCCCAGTCCAGGTTAGATCAAGTCCACGAGTCTGAAATTAGCTTATATGTCTGGTCCTAGTCCATAAATTGCTCTTTAGACTCATACAGCACATGCAATGATGTGAATACAGAAAGATCATGGGGCAGTGGGTAGAGAGTCCTGTGGATTTAATGGTGGTGGATGCATCTCCAGGACTCTGGCTGCCATTGGCATGGCTCCATATGGCTTGTCTTCAGGAATGTGAAAGAGAGAGAGAGAGAGAGAGAGAGAGAAAGCGTGCCTCTTCTGATGGCAGAATCAAGAGAGAGGAAGTTTCCAGAATCCTCATAAGAAGGGCACATGCACAAGGAGGGATAATTAGGCTGTGACCTGATTGCCAGACTAGACTCCACCCCTTTTTCATTTATCATATAGACTTGCAATTGTGTAGCTACCACAGCACCCCACTCTGTAAGTCTGCCCCTGCACAAAGGCACTCAAATTTACTTGCTCCGTGCACTGGGAAGCCCACTACTCTGACTTATGGTGCAACAGCTGCTTTTAGTTCTCAGTGTAGGGCTTTCAATCACACTTCTGTATATGAGCTCTTCGTTCCTGGTGGTCAGAGGCTTCTCAATTTTGCTTCTGAGGTGGTTCACTTTAAACTCATTGGAGGAACAAAATTGACCAATCCTCAGTTAGTTTTCTACTCTATGTATATGTTTTCAAATGTCATTTGAGGCCATTTATATGGTCAATAAAATGAAAAGCCAAATGAAGTAATTTCATTTCATCAGACAGGGTCAGGAAATAAAGGCGAGGGAAAGAGTAATTAGGGAAGAAAAGGGTGGAAAAAAAGTATATTGTTAGGTTGGTCAGCCCCATGTGTAAATAATTGCGTAATCCTAAAACCAAGGAGTGAGGCAGGGTGATAGTTAAGGTTTGTGTCACTTTGGGCCACAATTCTCAGTGGTTTGGGAATTAAGATCTAGGAATCCACCATGGTGACATTTAACAATATAATCCCCATCACAATGGAACAAGCTATGAATATTCAATTACTTATAACTCGTGTAATCAATAGAACATGTTTTTCACAGGAATACTCGATCTCATAGAGTAGATGCTGTGAAAAAACGTGATTGCTTTCTGCTGGGTTTGGATCTGCAGTTGACTCATTGACTTCTAATTCTTTGAACCTGAGCTCGTGTTTTGCCATATTCACTGCTGAGTCTAGAAATTATAGCATTTCATCCGACCTGCTACCTGGAGCTCACTCGTCTCCGTAAGCACAGCCAGCTCTCTTCCTGATGCTCTTGGATGCTCTGGCCCAAGCAGCTCCTGACACAAGGCGAATCTCCAGCCAAAGAGCAGACATGCAGTCCTTGAACTCGGGTGCATCTACTATTGAGTGAGCCAATCTTTATGCAATTTTCTCTCTACGTATGCATATGTGAGTTTCACTGCATTTATGCCTTTAGAGAATCTGCTCTAAGACAGATATTTATGATGCATGCTTTCCTTTGTGTTGGGTCTAAAAATCAAACTCAATGTCATTGAGCTGACTTCCACTCAGACCAACTTCAGAAGGCAGGGTAACATTGATTCCTGTGGGTTTCTGAGATTCTAATTATTTAAGAATTAGAATTTTTCTCCCCCAAAGAAGCTGGTAGCTTGGAATTGTTAACCTTGAACTTAGCACTCTAACGTGTAACTGCTACAATAGTAGAAAAAATTAAAGCCATATATTTATTAGATGACATTCTCAATTGTTAACTATCTACTACATGCATTTAACCCCTTCGCCTCATCTATGGGTTCTGCATAAATGCACCAAAAGGTGTATATAATCTATGGAATCAACTGCCAGGAAGTATAAAGCAAAAGGTGCTGCAGCATGTAAATGAAGCATGCTATGCCTAAATGAGATTGGAAACACAGAGTTGCTGACATAAGGGCTAGAGGTTGTCGACCCAGAAGATCTAAAATGATACTTAAGGCATGTCAAATTCCGTACAGTATAAAAAAACATTCTGAATTACAAGTACTGTAAAAAATAATGTGAGGAACTGAAGCTTCAAAAATCTTTTGTCGATACATTTTACAATCTGTAATTAGAAAATGACCAGTAAGTAGTTTTGGCCATAGATGGCATGAGCTGCCATTCTGCTAGCTGAGTTATAGATGAGAAGCAGCGACTATAAGATATTTTTTCTACTTTCTAAAGTTGGTGAGCTCTCTTTTTCTTTTCTTTCTTTTTTTTTTAACTAAAGTTAGTCAGTTATACTTCTAAACACGCTTTCTTAGAAAAAGAAAAAATAATAAAAGAAAAGAAAAACAGACTTTCAAATCATAATGTGCCCACGGAGACCTATTTTCAGACACGAGTTGAGATTCTTTTTACCAAAGAAAGTAATCTTCATAGCAGAACTCCTAGCTTAAAAGTTATTTTGCTTTGAGATTCATCTCTGAATGTTGCTATGCTAAGGAATTTTTAAAAAACAAGAATAAAGCTTTGAAACTTCACACATAGCCACAGGGATACCTTCCTCATGCATAGCCACAGGGATAACCGAGGCTTTAATGCTCAGGGAAAAAAAGGCAGCAAATTCTTCTACTCACCAAACCATCGGGAGGATCTTCTCTGGACCTTACACACACAGGCACAATCTGGATAACAGTCTATGATCAGCGTTGTTAAACAACGACTTAGAGATTTCTTTTTAAAGTAATCAAATCAGACATAAATTTCAGATAATAATTTGACTTGCTTCATGGTCTCAAAATGTAGGAATTTCCCCCCTGCAGTATAGTACTCAAACAGAGCAAAAGCCTGAATGATAGGAGTGATTCCTCAGTGTGGAACAAGCGGAGTCATGTATTTACACTATCTTAAGAGTGTGTGCAGTCATCAACTGCTATGCGCCTATGTGTCTCAGAGGAAAGGTCAGTAAAGGCTATGAGTCTGTGAACACCCAAACCAAGACACTTGGAATCTGACCAAATTAAGTGCTACAAGATAAACTGCCGATCCATTTTAAAACTCAGTTGAGCTTATAATCCTTGCTTTTGTGTGTCCATAGAGACCATTCAGCTCATTATAAAAGTTTAACTGCTTGTGACCCAAAATAATCTCAGGTAAAGATGTTTAACTTGCACAAGGAATTATCCGTTAAGAGATATGTATCCAAAACGTGGTTGTGACAGTCATGTGCTTATGTTAATTTCATGATTGAAATTAGGGTGGAGTCTAGCCTTTAATCTGGAGATAGCCATTGAGTAACCAGTGAGGCCTTTGTGTGGGCATGACTTTCTCCTGAGACTTCTGGGAAATCTCACCATATTTCCCTCGTGGAGCTGAGAAGCTATCTCCCTAGTTGTTGGGAGTTAGTCTCAGAGATGATGAATCACAGACCAGATGAGAAGGCAGTGTCTGAGGAGCTGGAGAAGCCACATGGCTTGGCCCTGATGGAGCCAGACCTCTGAAGCTGGAGATCCCTGCCAGTGATGAGTTGCTTCTGCCACCACTGGATGCTGTTGATGAACCCTGAGCTCTAGGGTTCATCAAGTAGCCTTGGGGAGACCCCTGCCAGCCACAGGATTCTGCACCCACTGACCTGTAACTTCGTGAGTCAGAAGGAGACTCTATAGACTGATATTGGTCATATGGGTTAATATCGGACTTATGACTTTGTATTGGACTGGATTGGGATGCTTTCTTAATGTCCTATTTCTCTTTCCCTTATATCCATATGTGTGTCTATAAATTTGTTCCTCTAGTCTACCCGGACTAGCACAGTGGTCAAAACATGTTTTATTCTTCTAATTTACTTTTGAGTACAAAAAATTGGAATAAATCTCCATAGAACATAACATGAATTAGTATTTTGAGGTTCTTAAAGCAACATCAAAAGAGAAAAATTACCTCTATTTAAGGTACTATCTACAAATAGACAAAAAGAACAAATATAGCAGCACACAGCATTGAATATAGTAAGGGATGAGAATGCTAGAATTAGAAAGCTAGCATTCTGTTATATTTACACTCTCACTGGCAGCACCTGTGCTTGTTGGATGCAGTTACGTCTGTATACCTTCTTTTGTCTCCTCATCCTTTGAGAAATCCTTGTCTATGCTTGCTTTCTTCCCTGTAGAATCTTCTAAAGATCCAAAACTATATTGCCCCAATCTCACTCTTGAAATTCCATTTAGGATTGTCCTCATGGAATATGGAGTGGATACCAGAGAAAATCCAAATAATCCTATTTTTTCTTTTACTATCTGAACTCATAAAGAATCACACAGTATCAATAAATATTTTCCAAATTTTTGTGAAGATATTTTAAAATCAAGTGAATAATTAAAAGTGCTTCCTGAAACTTATCATCCTGGGTTAGCCTACATTTTAGTTTGTACAGGGGATGTCAGCTTACAATTGAAGATTCTCAAGATAGCTTGGCCTTCAGGCAATAAAGCTAGAAACACTTCTTAGAGATGCTTAATATAGATGTCAAAAACATTGCCTACGGGTTCCCCATATTAGTGATTAAATAAAAATCTATACATGTATGCACAAGAAAGAAGAAAATGTGTCTGAGTATAACGCCTTTGCATTTCTAAAGTTTCTATTATCATACTAGGTTAGATCTGTCAGTGAAATCAATCACTTCTGTCCATAACTTTTATAACTCCCAATAACTGATTGGATGGGAATAGCATTTGGCAATATGATAAGCTCTAACTTTGGGATTTATGAGGTTGGCTATTTACCTGGCTATCAAAGTGAGTCATCTCCATAGCCAGGAAAGAAAATCTGCAGCCCTCAGTAGAGGCAGTTATGGAACCAGTAACCACAGCACTGAGACTCTGAGACAGAGCTCGGTATCCACAGAAACCAGGAGGCAAGGTCGCAGGACTCTTGACCCACAGAACGAGGTAGAGGCCACGGGATCAGAGGTTAGAAAGAACAGAAACCCTCCTGAGACTCGTTTGCTAGCATTACTGTGGAGCATTGCTCACACACACGCCCTTAACATTTTGTAACCTATTAACTCCTTGATAAATGCCATGCTCTTGAACATTGAATGTGAGTTCTGGGTGGCTACTGGAATGTATTGTAGAGCTGGTGTCAAAACAAAGCTAGAGAAGGATGGCTGTTGGGGGCATATATGACCATATTCCGATCTGAGCTTTTGTGGAGCTGCATTTTCATTCCCCCGACTGAAACGGGAGGAAGCCACGCATGTTCACTATGCCTCTATGAAATTTTCACAGACCACATTGATGAAAAATTTATGGGGCTTTTTATTTTAATGAATCATTTCATTCAGGGCTTATACAGCTCCTATCATGATCAATCCATATGTCAATTATATGCAGTCCACATTTGCACGTTTGTTGCCATGATCATTCTCGAAGCATCCTCCTTCTACTTAGGCTTCTGGTATCATCTCACCATATTTCCCCTCCCCCATGAACCATTAATAATATACAAATTGTCATTGATTTGTCATATCATACACTGTCTGATGTATCCCTTCACAGACTTCCCTATTGTCCATACTCCAGGGAGGCAGTTATATGTAGGTTATACTGCAATTGCTTCCCCCTTTCTACTCCACCTTTCCTCCACCCTCCTGGTATCACCACTCTCACCACGAGTGTTGAAGGGATCATCTGTCCTGGGTTCCCGAGGTTTCCAGCTCCAGTGTACATCCCTTGGTCTAGCTGAATTTATAAGGTAGAATTGGGATCATGACAGTGGATGGGAGGAAGCATTTGAGAAATAGAGGAAAGTTGCATATTACATTGTTGCCACACTGGCCCTTAAATGGCTCATTTTTTCCCTATGACCCCTCTGTAGAGGGATGTGGCTTCACCTATTTATGGGCTTTAGGTCCTTAATAACATATTTATATATGATTTCTAGATTCAAAATTAATTTTTATTTAAAAGATATTGTTCAGATAAGAAGATTACTCTAACTACCTAATTGATTACTTGGCTTAAAAATGTGCCTGGACATTAGAAACAAAGCTAACTACTAAGGATAGCAAGTTAGTACCCTTTAGATTAAAGTGGCAACAGGGTCTACTAAGAAAAGAAACCTAATATCCATTGAAGAACCTAAAAGTCATCTTTGCCACTACTGCTAGAAAATCCAGACATTGAAGAAAATTAATTTTGTGAATTGAAAAAGCAAAACAAAAAAATCAGAATGTTACTATCCCAATTTCCCTTTTATGCAGAAGAAAAGGGTTTTGGGAGCCTTTTGGGGACTTTCCTAATGGATAGTCTTAATCATCTAGGCAAAACAGCTATATACATTCATAGAGCGCTAACTATTTTAAATTAATATGGGAGTAATTTTATCTACAATTAATACCAAGTATCTACAAAACCTCCTGCCCTAGAGTAAAAAGGACTAAAAATAATCCCAATGTGTAATATATGGTGCTACCATGGCGCCTTTCCAAAAATAGTGAGGTTTATTAATTACCTCCTTCTCAAATATGCAAGTATTTCTTGGCCTCGTTGAGGACTTTCATTCCTTTTGCTTAGTCTTGACATCTCTGTTAAAATAATAGGAAGAGATCTTTATAATAAATGGAACTACCATTTATAAGTTAATGTAAAGGAGAAATGATATTTTTTACCTAAGACCCTGAATTTAAGTCTAGATATCATTTAAAAATGCAGATTCCTTGCCACATACAAAGTCTTTTTTATTTTAAATCATTTTATTGGGAGGTTCTTAAAGGTCTTATCACAATCCACACATCCCTCCTTTGTGTCAAGCACATTTATACATATGTTGCCATCATTCTTTTCAAAACATTTTCTTTCTGCTTGTTCCCTTGGTACCAGCTCATTTTCACCAACCTTTCCTCCCTTTCTCATGACCTCTTGATAATTTATAAATTATATTTTTCATATTTTACATATTTGCCTCCCTTCACCCACATTCCTGTTGTCCGTCCCCCTTGGGATGTGTTATATGTCTATCATTGTGATAGGTTTCCTTTTGCTCCCCCCACCTTCCCCTTCCCCTCCTGCTATCCCTACCTTCATTATTGGCCCTGAGGGGTTTATCTGTCCTGGATTCCTTGGGTTGTGAGCTCTTGTCTGTTCCAGCTCTGAAGTAGCTGGATTTGTAAGGTAGAACTTGGGTCATGACAGTAAAGGCTGGGGAGGGGGCATTAAAAAGCTAGGGGAGAGGTGTATGTTTTGCAGGTGCATACTGTACCCTGTCAGACTTGTCTCTTTCTTGTAAGTCTTCTGTGAGAGAATCCAATTGTCAACAGGTAGACTTTAGGTCTCTACTCTGCCTTCCTGCTCATTCACATTGACAGGATTTTTTTGTTTGGAGTCTTTGATATCTGATACCTGATCAGATTGATACCTCATGGTCACACAGACTAGTATGCTTCTTCCATGTGGGCTTTTTTGTTTCTCAGCTAGATAGCTCCTTGTTTATCTTTAAACCTTTAAAACTCCAGACACTATATCTTCTGATAGCTGGGCACCATCAGTTATCTTCACTGCATCTGTCTGTGCACCCATTTTTTCTTCAGCGATGGTGTCAGGGAAGGTGAGCAACACAGAATGTCTGGTTACTAGAACAAAGTGTTCTTGCATTGAGGGAGTACTTCAGTGGAGGTCCAAAGTCCATCATCTGCCTTAATACAGTTTCAGTAATTCCTTTTGGCTACATTGCCCTTCATCAAACTCCATCAGATATCATTTGCCATCCTCACCATCAATTATAGATTACTTGTTTTTCCTTTTTTCTTGGGTTTGTTAGCAGCCCCTCACTCCCACCCCCACATTCTTTTCCCCTGCATCCCCATCTCTTGTATCCCCTGGGAACCATCAATCCCATTGCTTTCACCTCTGGATTGTTTATACCATCCATCTTAATTAAATAGCCATGCAGTGACAATAAGCCCCGAAGAAGACAAATAAAAAAATAACAACAAAAGAAAGCAAAGACAACAACAAAAAATAACAACAGAAACAACAGTCAAAAAAAAGAAAACCTCTAAATAGTTTTAGGTCTGTCTGTTGAACTTTAAGAAGTCTTATTTTTGTATACCTTGGGGATTTTGTTGCTTTGCTCTGTAGAGTTTCACCCCAGTGTGGTGGGGTCAGAATCAGCACAATTCCCTCACTGTGTCTCCAGTGTTGTTCCCCATAGAGCTATGGGTCAGTGAGGGACACGTGTCTCATGGTGGGTCCTCTGTGCATTGACTGCTCTGAGCCAGAATATCTTTCTTGGGGATTGGTGGGCCAGGAAGTATTCCATTCTCTCTCCTTTCATGTTCATTTGCTTTTGATCATAAGTACTCCTCTCTCGGAGCTCTAGCTTCAGTGCAGTCCTCTGAAGTGTATTCTTCTGTGGCAGAGGCACATAGTTGAGATTGACACCATTCCTGAAGACCTTTCTGTTGGTTCACTGCTTCATGACACCACATACAAACCCTTACTGTGTTTCTTCAAACGATGTTCAGCAGTAAAGTACTTCTCAGATTCCTGGAGTTTTATATACCACAATTTCCAGAAATATTGACCACACAAATATTGGCCAAGTATAGTTGAATTTATCTATTAAATTTCAATTCAGCACAACTAAAACGGTGCCGATGGTTCACAATACTCATTGAAATGAACCCTATAAATTAGGATTTTCTTTCTAAACTGTTAATCATCCTCTGAACTTGCCATTGCAAGATTCTTACTTACTCTTCTAGTAACAAAGTCCCAACTTAGATGTTATAGAATCTTTAGGACTTGTGTAAAATTGGCCACATTGTCATGGCAAGAATAGATTACCATTCTTATGTACTTGTTACATTCTAACTTTCACTTTACACTGGTCGCATTCCAATGCTTACCCAGACATCATATTCTGTACAGTATTAGACTTATGTAGTGATGTTTGCTTTATTCCTGGTGACTCTGAAATCAGGTATCATATTCCCTTTATATCAGTCAACTACAAATTCATGTGGGCTCTCATATTCCATGATTTCACTGAATTTTTAAACTTCCGATATTTTTGGTAGACCTGCAACCTAATAAATATATGTATCTTATTATGCTATGTTGATAATCAAATGATCATTGCACTTCCAGTCAAGCTTGTCTAGAAAATAGCATCAGTTTTGAAAAACATCTAGAGAAAAAGAACAACTAGTTCACCCTTCTGTAATTACTTGGGTGGTTTCATCTCTACTAAAGGCCTTTATGTTGACTGCCAAAGGATAAAAGCTACAGTAGTCTTCTGTTTACCTAAATCAAAGGAATAATTGAGGGAAATTTTAAGCTCATTGGCTATCAGTAAGCTTTGTTCTCTAGCATTTCCTCTCGTGGCTCAAGTTCTATACAAATACTTGATAACCTCAGAGTCTGATTCATTCTATGTCTTTATCTTTGGTGGTGTTTCTTTAGAGAAACAAAGCTAGTGATTTACATGTGATTTACATATGTGTATATAAATGTATGTATAGAGAAATATATGCTTGTATATTTACATATTAAGAAAATGACTAACACAAGTGTTAATTTGGCAAGTCCAGTCCAAATCTAGGCAGATTCCAAATGTAGGGTGTCCTCCTGGTTCATTTAGATTTAGAGGCTGATGGACCCAAGATTGACATGAAGACAACTAGCTTGTGGAGGAATACAAGGTCAGCAGGGAAGATAGAGCCCATGATAGGCAGGCAGCATGTCAGGCTGTCGACTCAGGGCCAAAGAACTGGACATGGATGAGTCAGATGCAGCATCAAATCCAGCAAAAAGCAAGAAAACTTCCCCACAGCCTCTATTTACATAACGTAAATTCTGAGGCCTCACCTCAGAATAATGCATTGGAGCTGTGCCATTGATGAGGGGTTGGCAGTCCAGCTTAGTCTTACAATGGATTGGCTGACCTCTGCAGATCCAGTTAGAGATGATTGCATTTTGTGAGATCCCATCTTGGGAGATCAACTGAATCTCCTGTGCTTTGGGCATGCTATCAAGAGAGTACCTTTCCTGGAAAGGATCATCACTCTTGGGAGAGAAACAGGCAGCAGAAAAGGGGCTGGCACTCAAAGTGACTGAACAGAGACTTTGTATTTCCACTCCATTACCTGATTCCCCCTCCCTCTCTACGTGCAAGAGCTCTAATGACTATCAGATAGGAACCCCCAGCTACATGGACCAGGGGTCCTACCCCAAAGGAAGCGAGAAACACAAAGTGATCTCTCTGGGTGCCTCGTGAGAAGCTTTGATTTTTTCCCATTGAAGAAGTTGTGGGTTTTTGAGGGAACATCCACAAAACTCCTTTCTCACCGAGGAACCAGCACTCAGCATTCCATTAGGTCTCGGTGACTCTCACCCTAGGCTGAGTGTTTTGCTAACACTGGGCCCTAAACTGTTCGTATCAAGAACTTCACCTGATTGGAAGCCCTCTTTCAACTTAGACCTCCATGTCTATAGTTTACTTCCACCAAGGGACCCTAGGATGAAGGACAGACAATACTGAATGGTAGAGAACCCATAACTGCTTCACAATATAGCTTGGGACTGTCCTCCTTGGGAATAGGAGAACTGTGTGCTGCAAATTGAGGGCTTTTTGCTACGAACAGCGGCACTCTCCCTAGTTTTAGATAGAAGGTTGTATATTATGTTATATATATGCCTCCCATCTCATATACAGTGTTAATAGGTGACTCTGATGGATCTTTTAATGTACCCTTCACCTACCCAAAACACGATTGCCTCAAGACGCTGCTCCCCACCCCACTGCAGAGAACCACACTCTCTTTTAATCTAGCAAGGAATAACATCCCCATTATAATTCCTATCTTCCAATTTATCAAAGATTAATATGTATTTATAGGAAGACTTTGTATAATTAATACTATCGCTTAAAATCGACTGTCAAGCTCCTGTCTCCGATTTGTCCTTCACACTCAGCCATCACTCTGTCTTCATCGTCCTACATCTCCTTCTCATTTCCAGCTCTTCTCTGTTCAGCCTCCTCTGACCCAAAGAGCCAGCTCCGCCCCCCTAGACAACCCAGAATCCTGCGCATCATCCACCGCTGGACCACTGTTCCACCCAAACACTAGTCGATAGCAGGGACCACATAAAATGAAGAGCACAAAGGTCAACAACTAAAGAAGACCCAAAGCCAGATAACACAGAGTAAACGAAGCCCAAGACATCCAGTAAAGCAAACGGGAGAATGCTGTTTACGGCCACAAAAGAGATCTGGGATCAATTCTGAAAGCAAAGGGGGAAATGAGATTCTAAAACTCTCATATCTGAATGAAACTCAGGAATTAAATCACGGGTTAGCCAAAATAAGAACAAGGTACAAGATCTAAGTCATAGAATAGAAGATCAAATCATTGATGACCAAGGTGACTCCAGAAAAGGAGAGAGACAATCAAAGAAGACAACAAAATAATCTGCAGAGAGCCTGAAGCTGATGGGACCACCTTGATGAGAAGTAATATAAGGTTTTCCTCAAGGCTCATTGGTCTTATGAAGCAGGAACTGACAATCAAGTCTACCAATAAAATAGGAAATTTATGGAATAAAATTTTCCAAGCATTAAAAAGTAGACCATAGACATACAGAAAGCAGAGAAAATACCAAATATTTTATTGCCTCACCAAAACTCATCAAGACATATAGTAGTTAAATTATCTCACTTTAAGGAAAATAGAAAATTCTGAGATCAGTTAGAACGAAAAAAAAATCTCATACAAAGATAAGTGGATAAGAATAAACTCAGACCTCTCTGTAAAAACCAAATCAGAAAGAAAAAATTGGGGCACAATATTTCATTAATTGAAAGACAAATAATGCTGGGCTGAGCGCCCCAGTGGCGTAGTGGTTGTGCATGGGACTGCAGCCCACTGGGATGGAGGTTCAATTCCAGCAGTGGCTCCACTGGAGCAAAGGCTGGGCCTGCTACTCCCACCACCAGAGAGTAGTGATGCCCCCCCCCAAAAAATAAAGAAAAATACTGCCAACCAAGATTCCTACATGCAGTAGAGCTATCCATCAACTTTAAAGGAGAAATAAAAGTATTCTCAAACAACAAAAAATATAGGGAACTCTGAAAACTAAAACTAGTCTCACAAAATGCTATACAGTTCTTCATGGTCAGAAAACCAACAACTGAAGCCCTCAAACATGGGACCATGACTGGGAGTAACACTACACAGAAATAAACCCACTGAAAATAGTATCCCAAATAATATAAATCTAGTGTACAAAGTTACCACACAAACTCCTCCCAAAATAAAAGGATGAGTAAGAAAATATTAAACTCAATAATGAAAAGTGACAGATACAAATCTGCATTAGACTTAATAACGTGAATGTCAATTGACTTGAAGCAACAATTAAAATACAGAGTAACAGAATTAAGAGCAAGATTTCTGTCAGCGGATGCCCTGTTTCCTACAGAAGAGTCTCAGGGAGGAGATAAGCCAGTTAGAATGCAGTGTAATGACCACACAACTTTCCTCTAGTTCTTAAATACTTCCTCCCCCCACTATCAGGATCCCAATTCTGTCTTGCAAATCAGGTTAGGCAAGAATATGTATACTGGTACAGATAGTAGCAGAAGCAGAGGGAATCTAGGACAGATGATCCCTTCAGGACCAATGGTGAGAGTGGTGATGTGAGAAGGGTAAAAGGGGGGCAGATTAAAAGAATCTACATATAACATCCTCCCTGGGAGATGGACAGCAGGGAAGTGGGTCAAGGGAGGCATCAGACAGTGTAAAATATGAAAAAGTAATAATTTATAAATTATCCAGGGTACGTGAGGCAGGGGGGTGCAGGAAGGATGGGGGGAATGAGGAGCTAATACCAAGGACTTAAGTAGAAAGCAAATGTTTTGACGATGATGAGGGCAACAAATGTGATTGATGGGTGTATGTATGGGCCCCCAATAAAATGATTTAAAAAGGAAACAAGATTTATAAATCTGCTGCCCTCAAGAGACATACCTCAAGCTCAGAATAAAATAGACTGACAGTCAAAGGATGAGGGGAATTTTACCACACTTAAGACAATATAAAAAAGAAATGGCAATATTAATCTCCCACAAAATAGACTTCAAAGTATATAACATAAAGAGACACAAGAATGAGCATTACATAAGGCTTAAGAGATCAATATACCAAGGACACAGGACCATAGTAAATATATATACACCTTAAAAGAAAACCTCAAAATTCAACAACCAAATTCTTGGGGAGATGAAAAGAGAAATCACCAGAACACAGTAAAAGAAAATTTCAATATACTAGCCTCAAGGTAGGAAAGTAAAAACAGACAAACAAAAGACCCACAAAAGCACTGAGCAGCACAATTAAAGGTTTCATTATTTTAGATATTTGCAGTTCTCCAACCCACAGCAAGAGATTCATATTCTTCTCTAAGGAACTTGGCTCCCATTCTAAAATTGATCACATGCCAGAACATAAAGAAAGCCTTAACAAATTCAAATACATAGAGATTTTTCAAAACATCTTCTCACAACAGGAAAGCACACACACAGAGAACCAGCAACACACTACTCAAAAAGGACTGGGTACTGGTCAAATAAGAGATGAAATTACAAAGCTCCTAGAAACAAATGAGAATGATAACACAACACACAAGAGCTTATGGGTCACAGCAAAAGCAAATATCAGAGGTCAATTTATAGCAACTAGTGCACACCTGAAAAAAGAGGCGAAAATCATGCTCAACTCTTTAGCACAAAATATCCAAGTTAAAACGCAGCCAATCAGTCAACCACAGAAACCCTCCACCAACAGCAAAAACCAGTAAATCATAAAAATCAGTCCAGATATAAATGAATTGGAAAACTGAAAAGCAACAGGAAAAAAATTGACAAAGCAAGCAGTAGGTTCTTTGAAAGGATCAATAAAATTGAAAAACCACCAGCAAATGTAAAAGAAAAGAAAGATCAGAAGACAAAGGCTACAATTAGGGCTGAAACAGGTGGCATCCCAGCAGAACCAAAGATTTAACACCGTATTGCCAAATACTGGATTCCAACAAATTCAATATTCTCAGTGACATGGACAAACACCTGGAAAGACACTCTATTCCAAATTAATGCAGATGGACATTCAAAACTTACGCAAACTCACAGGAACCTCCCCCCCCCCCCGCAAAAAAACAAAAAAAATGATATGCACCTAGAGCCAGAAGGCGTCACAGGAAAATTCTACCAAGAATTCATAGGAGAGCTGACATGAATTTTATACAAACAATTATAGGATATAGAGAGGGATAGAAAGCTTCCTAAATCTTTCTTCAAAGCCAGCATCACCCTGATACCAAAACCAAGCAACTATCCCACAAAAAGAAAAAAAAAATTAGCCCAATATCTTTCATGAATGTAAATGCAAAATTTTTCAACAAAATGCTGAACAAGTAGAATTGAGCAACATATCAAAAGATATGTCAGCAACAATTGGGATTTATACCAGAGATACGACAAAGATCTGTGCTTTATTTAAAAAAGAAAAGAAATGACCATTTATTGTTAATAAGTATATTATAAAACCAAGCTTTATGGAATGTAATGCAATTGTACTTGCAATTATTGTTCCATGGACATATTTAGTATATTGCCAACAACAGTAGGACTTTTTAGGCATTCTGATGTTTAAAATTTCTGACTCAACTTTTCCTAGAGGAAGTAGACTGGCTTTTATAGAATTTGGAGTGTTACCAATGAATATTTATTTTGGCTTTGTAGCTTTCTATGAATTATTTAATAAGTAAAATTATTTTGACTTGCCTTCAGGTTCTTCATATCAGAACAAATGCTCTTGTTTTCACCCTGGTAAATTTCCATTATTAACAGACTTTATTTGTTTGTTGTACTTCAATAAAACTACAACAAATGCTACAGAAAAAATATAGACTTATTTGCTCATTTTTTACAAGCAGAATTAATGTAGATTCAAAATAATTTGAAAAGGTGTTATTTGTTATTCAGTGAAGTGTTATTTTTGAAATAAAGCTGTTCTAGAAGGGAATCCTGTTCTCCCTAGTTTAATATTTTCTTATACTAGGAGAACATGCCTACTCCCTTGATCAAAATTTTTTTGTTGTTTTTTAGCTTCTATCTGGAGTCTGGCATGCCAATGACTATAGCAGTCATTTAGAAAAAAAATTACATATCCAAAATGTGAAAAAATTGAGCAATCATATAAAAAAAGAATTATGGTATGTGTGATAGGAAAGCTTGTTGTGCCAACATGGCCAAAGAAGAAAGATGGGTCTATTGTGACAACATGGCCGATGAACACACAAGATCAATTGAAAGGTGGAGCTAGAAATGGCTTGGTGAGTCCTGCCCTAGCCCTCTTGGTCTTGGATCTTGGGACCAGCCTGTTGTCTTGTTCTTCCTGTGACTGAATCTCCAAGCCACACTACCCATGGGACACCTAATTGGTGGACTGTGTTGTCATGAGTTGAGGATCCTTCAAGTCCTGATTTGCCACACTCCTGGAATATACATCTCTTGAGCTGGTGACTGTTGGACTCTGTCATCTGGCTGACTGTTGACCTACTTTGCTGTTTGCTGCCTGTGACCAGATAGCCTGAATTGCTCTACAGAGGACTACTCAGCAGCCCTCAACACTCCAAGGGCTGCCAGTCTGCTGGCTGTCTCACACAAGTGAGTTGCACCAAGCCATTGTACTGCTTTATAGATTAGCTAATTCTTTATTTCTTATCTTATATAGCCTTCCATCTGTATAAATATATAAAGAGAAATACTAGTGTCCTGGTTTTGTTTTTCTAGAGAACCCTATCTAACACAGCATGATAGCCTATAACCAAAAGAATAGAATATACATCTATATACTTATAATATAAAGGAGATGTATTGGTCCAATAATTAATTGAAACTAGCTAGATAATTAGCTGAAAGATCAGTAGCTCAAATCTCTCAGCAGTTCTGTGGAAGAAGTGATTGGGCAACTTAATCATCATGGTTCTGTTCTGTTCTTTTATTTAGAGTTGATACGGGTAAGAAGAAACTGGATGGTACAAAACAATGGCAGAAACAACATAATACATGAGGACGTATTTATATAAATAGAGAAATGTGTCATATATTGCATATAATATAAATACATATGTGTTGAAGAATGTTGTTGCCGTTATTTTTTGTGCCATGAGGTTTATGTATATGCATATATGTTTATGTATCACACACACATACAAAACTCATTGCTATCAAGTCAATACTGCCTTACAGTTACCTCCAGTTATCAGATTGTAACTGTTGACGTGTGTAGAGAGCCCGTCATTCTCCAGCAGAGATGTGATCTCTGCTGATCAAAACTCAATGCATAGCCACGACACAACGATTTGGGACAAGGTATAACCACTCCCCCGCTGTATCTTTCAGGTACCACAGCATCAGTCCTGACTCACAGCGGCACTCTGTACAGCAGATGAGTTCTGGGGTGACATCAAGTACAGACTCTGAAACTGGCTCTTCGACATAGCAACATGGCTAAAGCAAAGGGAAGAAACGATGTAGTAAAAGGGAAAATTTTGGGCCGAGCCCCAGTGGTGTAGTGATTGAGTGCAGGACTGTGGCCCGCGAGGTTGGGGTTCAAATCCAGCAACAGTTCTTCAGGAGCAAGGCTGGACCTCCTACTCCCACCAGAGGGCAGTGATGCCCTCCCCCAAAATAAAACAAAACAGAAAAAGAGAAAATTTCAAAGGAAAGCTCCAAAAAACAAAGTATTTTAATGAAATATGAAAACACATGGAGTTAGAATAGCAAAAAAATGAAAATCACATTCACAAAATTTTAAGCCAAAAGGACTGAAGAAAAATATCATTCCAAGGTGCAATATTAAAAGATTCTTTGGGGTAATATCTAGTGATTAAGGAAATGTGTTAGTCCAGGTTGACTAGAGAAACTAATCAGAGACATATGTGTATAAGAGCTTTATCTCAAATAGTAATGGTATATTAATAAAACATTCCATCTCAGTCCAGATCAAGTCTGATATTGACCTAGATGTCCAATACCAGTCTCTAAATTCCTCTTTAGACTTACACAGCATAAGCAATGAGCCAAATTCAGGAAAATCATAGAGCAGTGGAAGGAAAGTCTTCTGAATCAAGTGGTGATGGAAATATCTCAATATTGGCATGGTTTTCCACATTACTCCTCCAGCTCCCGTGTTCAGGCTCCATCCGCTTAGCCCCATGAGGCTTGTCAATAGCAATTCTTAGCAGGGCGAGTGTGTCTCCCACCTCCAGGCAGAAAAACAGGAGTTCTCGGTATCCTCAGGAAGTCATGCCCATTAGGCAGGATCAGTGTGTGACCTAACTGACAGGCTAGACTCCACCTCTTCACCCAACCTGACAGGAGATTAGGCAACTGCAACAGGAAGTATCAAGTAAAGCAGAAAGAATATAAAGCGTCACTGTATTAACAAGTATTGATGGACATTCAAGCATTAGAAGTGGTAGCTGAGGATGAAGAACCTATCCTTCCACAGGCAGAAATGGAAGGGCACAGGCAGGCTTAGCAAAATCATAGTGCTTAGAATTGATAAAATGCCAATAAAAATAGTTCAACCAGCTGATAAAGCACGGGAAGCACTCGATTGTCTATGCCAAGAAATCTGATGTTCAATTACCACGCCAACAAACAAGAGATTCAAATTCCAAAGAAATTTGTCTTAACAAAACGTTGGAAATTACAGAACAATATTATTAATATCATATACCTATAATACCCAAGGAAATAAACTTTGTTGTTTACCAAAGCAGGAAGGGCAAGAGAGGGAAGATGAGGCAACAGACTAGAGGTTGAAGACTACCGACATGAGTAAAAGGGAAGATGGAGATCTAAAAGTGGGAGGAGGGAATCAGAGCAAGGGCACAGAAGAAACTACTGGGCAGGGGTTGTGCAGTGTAGTTATGAAATTGTGTGTGTGTGTGCATGGGGCTGTCATTTTTCTGTGTGTTCCTTTTTAATTATTTATTAACTTTTTTGTTCTTCCTTTATTTTTGTGTTGTTTCAAGTGATTCTTTAATTGTAATTGTTTCTTAGTGATACATTCCTGTACACTATCAGGTTTGCCTGTTATTGCTGTTGATTCTCTTTTCAAAATGTATGTGTTAATGTGTTTTCAGTAATGTTGGAACTTGTTTTTACGTATTCTTGTAATTTGTCCTTGCCTGTAAATATCGTTATTTTTCCCTTGAGTTGTAGAGACAATTTTGCTTGAAATAGGATTCTTGGTTGACAGATTTGTTTGTTTCACTATATTTTCAGAATTTCATAAGTGCCAGACTGTACTCTTACTACTTGCACAATTTCTGCAGAGAAGTCTGAGTTTATTATTTTGGTTTTCCTTTGAAAGTTATTTTTTCTTTAAAAAAAGAAAGTTATTGTTTCTTATCTGCCCACGGGACTCTCTCTATTTTATTGATATTGGTGAGTTTGACTACTGTATTTATTTTGGGATATATCCTGTTTGCAATCCATCTTTTTGAATACTGTTTTTTCTTCCTTTGTGATGTTGGGGAAATTTTCTCCTATAATTTCTTGTACTTAGTCTTTGCAGCTTTTGTTCTTTGCTCTGTCCCCATCATTTTCAGACATCTTTGGATTTTTTGTCCTTTTTGTTTATTATATCTTTTCTCAATGGTAGGCACAACAATTGACTTCTGTCTCACTGATTTGGTTTACCATTTCTTTCACTCCTTTTATTATATATTTCACCAGGTTGTTTAATCCTGTTACCTTATGTGTTTCTTCTGATACTTCTTTTGGCATGAAACAAAGGTATAAAGTGCTATTTCTACTCTTTAAACTCCTTCCACTGCTCTCGAGCATTTCTCTCATCCTTTTCAAGGTACCAAACATAATTTTTCTGAATTTTGTACAGCAATTGCAAAACCTCTTTTTCATAGAAATGCATTGGGTTGGGGGTGATTTCTGGTTGTGTGTGTGTGTGTGTGTGTGTAGCTTGTGTCTGACAGCTGTTACATGGCATCATGGAATAGCTAGCTATTAGTAATGTGCAGGCTGGTAGGGTTAGGTGTAATTGTCTTTGCTAAATGATGTGTGAAAGTACTAATGAAGAGCTTGAATACATATGGTGGTGAAATGGAGAAAAAGGGACAGAGATGGGGCTGTGGGAGAAGTGAAGGATCTGGGGAGAAGAGGGAGAATAATACAAAGGTAATAATATTATTAATAACAGGAGTAGAAAATAACAATTGGAATGGGCCAAGAAGTTGGTTAAAATAAAGGGCAAATGTATTTCAAAATGGCTATTGTAAACTAAAAGCTATCCCGTGAAATAGATTTCATTAGAAAAAATAGAGAGAGAGCAGAAATGAGTAGAGAATAGAGAAAGAGGAAAATTTAAGAAAATATTCAAAGCAAAAAAAAGAACCTAATTGTACATATAATATATTTAAATAATACACATGTGCATATGTACTTAGAAGTAGAGTTAAAGTAGGAAAGAGAAATATAAAAAAGAAAACAATGACACAGGAAACAAAA